>PYAF01001461.1:0-15986 GCA_007407185.1 Glycine tomentella
GATGACTCCCCAGGCCAGTGAAAGTCCTGTGGGACGGTGCTCCCGTAGTGGATGACTCCCCAGGCCAGTGGAAGTCCTGATGGATGGTGCTCCCGGTGTGGATGACTCCTCAGGCATGTGACGGATATGTTGTATCTCTAGGAGAGGGCTCCCCCGCGGGGATGAGAGCCTAGTGCCTCTTAGACGAGCCATATCTGGATATGTGAAGTCCTGAGTGGACGAGGTCCTCAGGCAATGTGTGTATGTGAAGTCCTGAGTGGACAAGGTCCTCAGGCAATGTGTGCATGTTAAGCCCTGAGATGAGTGATTCCTCAGGCAGTGCCGGGTTCAGAGCATGAGGCGCGGCCTCTCTGATATGATAAGTGTCCAGTGCGAGACACTATGTTGGGTACCTCTGTGAGACGGGCTATGAGAGCCAATATGTGCATGAGGCACTGATGCCATGGTGATGGCTTTGATCTCTGTGAGATGATAGAGCCAGCAGGATATGCTGATGCCATGTTTATGGCTTGACTCTATGAGATATCTGTGAGATGTCTGAGGTGGCTTGAGAGCCAGGATGAGGTGGGATACCTCTGATGCTTTGAGCATCCAGCTAGTACCCAGTGACCTGGGGAAGGTGTGATGGCCGAAGGGTTGCCCTAGGCCTGTTTATGTTTGGTTTTGTGGTTGTGTGTGGTGGTGAGCCAGGGTGAGGGAGGTTTTCCCAGGACCCTGAGCTTACTGAGACGTTTGTCTCACCCTGTATGGGGTTGTGGTTTTCAGGTGCTTCTGCTGGAGCGGAGAAGCGACCTCAGGGCAGGAGGCCCTAGTGGAGTTGACGGTTTGGAGGATGTTGCAGTTGAAGACCGATGCAGAGCTTCCAGAGGTGGAGCTGGTCTTAGTTTGGCTTAGGACAGGGTGTGTGTGTACACCAGATCTCTGTGCATATTATGTAAATGGCCGCCTGTGGTCATGTTTTTGAGCATGTATATGTACAATGTTGGAGACGGTGTATGTTATGTTTCCTTCTGAGCATAATTGTATAAATTATGTACCTGCCTATGGGATGTATGTTTTATCTGGATCAGTTCCTGTAGGTTTTATTCTTTGTGTGTTTTAATTTCATGCATAATGTAATCAAGAAAAACGATCTTGTCGCTTCCGCCACGCGTTAGTTAACGCTGATAGCGCGCTTTTGATATATTAATGATAACACGTCCGGGGTGTTACACACGTCGTCCTCCATCAAGATCTTATGGGTACAGAAGGAAGGACTGATGCCCTTCAAATCTGAAATGGACCATCCAATGGCTGACTTGTGATCCTTCAACACTTGGGTGAGCTTGGCTTCTTCTTCCTCAGATAAGCTGTTATTAATGATGACAGGATAGGTCTTGTCTTCTCCCAAAAAGACATATTTGAGGGTAGCTGGGAGATCCTTCAACTCAAGCTTGGGTGCCCCAACTTCAATGTCTGAATCTTTCTTTTCTAGCACTTCCATGGCTGCTTCTTCATTCTCTTCAATGACAGCCTCTTCTTGAATATCCATCAGCTCTTCATGTTTTTGCTCCGAAGCTTTGTCTGAATGAATGAACATGTCCAGAACATCAATCCGAAAGCAATCATTCTTATCAATGGGTGCCTTCATAGCATCAAATACATTGAAGGTGATGGATTCATCAAACATTCTCAACTCTAATTTCCCTTCCGCCACATCGATGATAGCTCTGGCCGTAGCCAAGAATGGCCTACCTAGAAGAACAGGTATCTCCCCTTCTTCCATGTCCAAAACTATGAAGTTGGCGGGAAAAATGAACTTATCCACCTTGACCAATATGTCTTCAATAAACCCACTTGGTCTTCTCAATGATCGATCCGCTAATTGTAATGACACTCGAGTAGGCTTCAACTCAGATATGCCCAATGATTTGCAAATTGAGAGTGGCATTAAGTTGATGCTAGCACCAAGGTCACATAAGGATTTACCAATATTAACATTACCTATGGCAATAGGTATGTTAAAACTACCCGGATCTCTGAGCTTAGGTGGAACACGTTGTTGGATGATTGCACTACATTCCTCTGTCAACACCACAGTCTCGCATTCTTGTAATTTATGCTTCTTGGAAAGCAAGTCCTTCATAAACTTGGCATAATTGGGCATATTAGCCAAGGCTTCAGCGAACGGGATATTGACTTGTAGCTTCTTGAACATCTCCAAGAATTTGGCATATTGCTTTTTCTGGTTTTGCTGCTTCATTCTCAAGGGATAAGGAGGTTTCTCAAATCTGGAAAAATCCAGAGGTTGCTTGGGGTCAACTGTAGCTTTCTCCTTGCCTTTATCTTTTCTTGATGCCTTAGAACTATTAGGAGCTTTAGCTGTTGATGCAGAATTTTCCTCTGCTGCAGAATTTTCTGCAGAATTCTCCTTGGATGCTGCAGAATTTTCAGGCATTGCATCAGCTGCTGGCTTTTCGTTCTTGTCTTCCCGTGGTACCACTGGAACTCTCTCCTTAGGAGCAATTACAATACCACTCCTAGTGGTAATGGCCTTAGCATGTTCCCTAGGATTGACAACAGTATCACTAGGGAAGTGGCCTGGAGCTCGCTCAGCTAATTGTCTTGATATCTGGCCAATTTGTGTCTCCAAATTTCTGATGGATGCGCCTTGGTTCTTCAGTTGAGATCTTGTCTCATTCATGAAAGCATCAGTGTTTTGGATATGGTCATTAGTGGTTTTGGCCAGCTGCAACATAGCCTTCTCAAGCTCAGACGGTTCTTTGGGAGGGATGGGAGGTGGTTGTAAGTAATTATTGGATTTGTAATCCAAACCACTCCCATATGGTCTTCTTGGATAGTTGCTTCCACTCCCAGAAGCTTGATTGTAGTTTCTCTGATAACCTTGTGGTGGTCTCTGATCATACCATACTCCATTGACTTGAATTGGATCAGCCCCCACTAAGGTTGGACACACATTAGACTCGTGGTCCCCTTGGCAATATTCACATACAGCTGTGCTTGCCTTGATTGATGAAGCTTGAGCTTTTGACACTTCAAGCTTGTCAATCTTATCATTGAGGATAGCTAGCTGCTGTGATAGGAGTTTCTGCTCAGCCAACATTGCATCCGTGCTACCCAAATGAATGACTTCCCTCTTTGGTTGACTTGCCAAGCTTTCATTTTCAGTTCGTGCCAAAGAATCAATCAATTCATATGTTTGAGTAGCGGTCTTCGATCTAATGGTTCCTCCAGCTGCTCCGTTAATTACCAATTTGGATTCAGGTAGCAAACCATTGAAGAAGATTCGCACCTTCTTCCCAACCGGCATATCATACTGAGGACAAAGCCGGATCAACTCTTGGAACCTCTTCCATGCCGCACAAAGGGTCTCTCTTTCTCGCTGTGTGAAGTTGGTGATCTCATTCACCAATCGGTTATATTTCTCCATAGAGAAGTACTCAGCGAAGAATCTTGCCATCAACTCATCCCAAGTGGTTATGCTATTAGATGGCTGACGTTGTAACCACCTGAGTGCCTTTCCCTTCAAGACGAATGGAAAAAGACGGAGTCGAATGGCATCATCCGTAACTCCCTGATGGCGGATGGTGTTGCATATCATCATGAAATGATCAGCAAAGCTGTGAGGATCCTCATCATCCTCACCACCGAATTGATTCTTCTCCACCAAGCTTATAAGAGATGGGTGGATGTCGAAGTGATGAGCTTGAATCGGTGGTCTCACTATGCTGGGAGCTGGACGGACAAACAATGGAGCAAGAATGTTCTCCATTAATTCGTCCTCCGGCCCTGGCTGCTCACGATTGTTTTCAGCCATGTCTAGTTCCTCTTCAAAGATTTCTTCTTCTAACGGTTGAGAACTAGACCCTTCTGCTTCCCTTCTTAGTCTTGTTAGCCTCCGATTCCTCCTTGCGGTTTTCTCGATTTCGGGATCAAACTGGAGATGGTCAGGACTAACAGTACCTCACATATACTCTGGAAGCAGGTTAGAAACAAAATAAGTCCAATCTTAAGGATAAAAAGTTATAATGAATTTGGCTAAAACAATCCCCGGCAACGGCGCCAAAAACTTGTTGCGTATTCGGCAAGTGCACCTGTCGCTCAGGTAATACAGTGAAAGAAAGGGATTTGTCGTTCCCAACGAGGATTGTTTGACCAAATAAACTATAATTGATATCAATAAGTTGGACAATAAACAAAAGAATGAATAAGAATTGGTTGGTGTGTTTGGTGTATGCAATTTAAATCAAACGCTAAGTGTAAACGTAAACTACTATTAACAAGTAAATGGAGGGAGGATGATATGTAAAGATATGTAGCTAGGGCAACCCACAAATGATGTTCCTTCCAAGGGAAATGTATCGTTTACTACATTCATTTATCTCAGCTATTTAGCTAAAGTGTTTTCATAAGTTAACTAAGCTTAGATCCCTCGCCACTTAGTTCTTTAACTCACACTCCAATCCTAATCCCTTAGCGATTTTCGATTCATTAAGCATTAGGCAAACACAAATAAGAAGAGGTACAAGCACCCATCCCTATTCCTAGGTGATGTTAGCATGTTACTACACTTAGTTCCAAACCAAAGCCCCAAAATTCCTATTGTGAACCCTAGTTCCACACTCTCACAAAGAATGGCCAAGTCCAAGGAAGAGATGAAAGAATTAAAGCAAGTGCAGTAAAATAGCCTTTGATAAATGAATAAGAGCATTCAATACATCCCAATGAAATTTACATCAAATGCTAGTGCCCTAACTACAATAAAAGCTTAGCCCAACCTCATATTGAGTGGCTTAAATACAAAAAGAGGCATACCCAGCTGAAGCAAGGAAGAAGAAGATGGAGATGCAACTCCACTTGTGCCTTCAATCTCCCAAACCCTAACTAAGGAAACCCAAGCTCTAAGAACCCTAAATTTGTGTTTTTCTCCCTCCAAAACGTGCATTGAATGCTGGTGGTTGGAGTATTTAAAGCCCTCCTCGCGAAATCTCTGTTCTGCCCTTAATGTGGCTTCTGTCGACCTGTGGCGCCCTGGGCGCCAGGCTGGCGCTCCAGGCGCCAGCTTCCAGCAGCTACGGCGCCCCAGGCGCGAGGAACGGCGCTCCAGGCGTGGGACTCCAGAGACAATGGCGCCTTGGGCGCGGGATGCAGGTGCTTCTGGCGCCTTTGGGCGTGGGGAATTGGTGTTCTAGGCTCCAAGCTCCAGAACATGCAGCGCCCCAGGCGCGGATACGGCGCTCCAGGCGCCGGAAAGCAGAGAGAATGGCGCCCTAGGCGCCATTGTGGCGCTCTGAGCGCCTGATTCCAGGAACTGTGGCGCCCTAGGCGCCAACTCGGCGCTCCAGGCGCCAGCTGCACTTCTCAGATCTTCTCATTTCTACTGATTTTAGCTCATTCTTGATGTCTTTGGCTGCTTTCCTGGCAAATTCAACAAGATAGCTCAGATTATACACAATGAGGGCAATAATGAATGCTTTATGCTTGATTTTTGGTCTAAAAAGCTTGGAAATTCCTTATGTGCTAAGCACATATCACACTGTTGTGGTGAGTATGGTGCAGTTAAGAACTTTCTTATCCCATGCTCCTCGCAATATCTTTTAAATGCAATTGATGTGTACTCCCCACCTCAGTCAGAACGGATCGACTTGATTTGCCTTCCAGTTGCATTTTCTATCATCATCTTAAAACTCTTGAATACTTCAAGCACTTTGGATTTTTCTTCCACCAAATACACCTAAGTTTTACGACTAAAATTGCCTATTAACGAAATAAAATACCTTTTTCCACTGAAAGACCCCAGGAGAGATGGGTCCACACAAGTCGGTATGAATTAGTTCTAGTGATTGTTGAGATCTGTATTTGGCCGTCTTTTGAAATGGACTCCTAACATGCTTGCTTAGCTCACATTCTTCACAAAATCTCTTTTCACAGTTCAAACTCGGCAACCCTTCCACCATTTTCTTGTTCATCTTCTCGGCTAGGCCTCTATAGTGAAGAGGCCCAAACCGACGATGCCATAAGGATACTTCATCACTCATCTCGATTTGCAAACAGCCGACCTGCACACTTCTCAATATTAGTTTGAACATTCTATTTTTCTCCATCTGAACTCGAGCTATCAAACGTCCTTGTTTATCCTTCAAGAGGAGAACTCGATCTGTCATGAGAACCGAGTAGCCATTCTCCATCAATTGTCCCACACTAAGAATATTACTTTTTAGATCAGGCATGCAATATACATCTCGAATGCGCCAAATTCGTCCATCTTTCTGCAAGAAACAAATCGTACCTCGGCCTTTGACATCAACCTTTGAAGCATCTCCAAACGAAACATGTCTGGCTTCTATTTGTCTCATATTACTGCACAAATGCTGATGTCCACACATATGATTGCTTGCACCAGTTTCTAGATACCATTTCATCTCGGATCCCTGGTTGACTTCACTTCTAGTCATCATCAGAATTCCTCTATCTCTTACTTCTCCTTCTGTAACAAGGTTTGAAGTTTCATTTCTTCTTTCATCTCGGCAATCCTTCGCAAAATGTTCAACTTGACCACAGTTGTAACTTTTGTCCGAGTTGCAAGCTCTCGAGTAATGTCCATACTTTCCGCATTTAAAATATTTTGCATTCGATTGATTGAATGTCGGCCTCTTCCATGACCTCGGCCTCGCCAATTCTGCCGACTTGATTCAGCCTACTCCTTATTCCTTCCTTCTTGACCTCGGCCTCTACCACGTCAGTCATGTCTACGTCCACCTCGGCCATGACCTCTATCTCAGAAATTGTGAGAATAGAGCGCTTTCTCGTCTTTGATTGAAGCTTTTGTCTGGAGTGCTTGCTCCAGTGACTCTTCTTTCTTTTTCTTTCTTTGATCATGTGCCTCCAAGGAACCAGCAAGTTTGTCAATGGTGAGCGTCGCTAGGTCCTTTGACTCCTCAATCGCACATACAACATTCTTGAAGTCGTCAGTGAGAGACATCCGAATTTTCTCCACCACTCTGGCATCGGACAACACCTCTCCATTTCTGTTTAGTTGATTTACCACGGTCTGGACCCGAGTGATGAAACAGGATATCCCTTCTCCTTCCTTCATTTTCATTCCTTCCAACTCTCCACTGAGAGTTTGAAGACGAACCTGTCTAACTCGATCGGCTCCCTTGTAGACATTTGCAAGAATGTCCCACGCTTCCTTTGAAGTTGTTGCACCACCGATCATTTCAAACCCAGAATCATCAACAACCCGGAATAACATGTACAACGCCCCTTTGTCTTTCAACCTCGTCTCCTTCAATGTCTTGTTCTGCGCCGTCGTATATCCTGCTATGGATGTTGGTTCCTCGAAACCACCATGGACAACCTCCCAACTATCATGGACTCCCAAAAGATTTTTCATCTGGATACTCCAGTTTTCGTAATTAGTCTTTATAAGACGGTGTAGTGGCAGACTACTACTTGGCCCACTCTCCATTTTCTCACGCTCTGATACCAATTTGTGGTATCACAGGTTCTTACACATACTGGTGCATTCACACAAACACAACAATTTCAATAAGTCACCACACCTAACAATATAACACCGCTCCTGATAATTTACACCCTTGAGATAGTAACATAAAACAAGAAGGGATGAAAATGCATCTCTAAATGTTTTTTTAGCTTTAACAATTGTTTTGTAAATAATATTTTAAAATGTAATATATTTTAAATAATGAATTAATTACTGAGTAGTATGATACTATGTTGCAGATTTTAAAACCAAAAAGTAAGAAGAAAATCAACTAGCTTAATTTTTTTCAATGCATGTTTTATGCACATTTTCATAACAAAGGTTCAAGTCTTGGACTATAGTTGCTTGTCTAAAGAGTGCAAGTGATTAGTTCACAATCAAAGGATGTATTATAGGAATACAATGAGAATACCCACAAGACAATAAACGTGTCTTGATGTACTTATTTAGGATTTGAATTTTTTTGTCTTGAACGCATGAATTTTTTTCTATTACATTGATGGGTATTATTAGTTTAGTTTAATTTTTTTGTTAAATTATTGAATATTAAATGAAATATATACTATATAAATTTAAAAAATTATTTAATATTAAAACGTGTTCCAACGTCTTGAAATCCATAATTTTTTAGGATTGACTTGTCAGAGAGTCGACTCGTGTCATTGTATTTTGGTGTTGGTGCTATATAGGATGAGGTCATATGCAGCAAGGACAATTCATAATGGATTGAAGATATGGAAGAAGAAATGACTTCTCTAGAAAAGAATCAAACCAGGACACTTGTGGATTGTCCTAAAGGGCAGTCAATTGTTGGATGTAGATGCATGGCTATTCACAAGGAAAGAACGTATTGAAGGAGATCAAAGTGCAAGGTTCAAAGCTAGGCTAGTAGCTCATGGATTTAATCAAGAGTGAAGTTGTTGCTATTTAGAAGATATCTACAAATGAGAATGTTGCAGACATGCTCACAAAGGCTTTACCCTCTGAGAAGTTCAACTATAGTTTACAGTTGTTGAATATTACTGGTTCTAACTAAGCATTAGACCAAGGTGAAGATTATTGTTTGTGGTCTAATATTAGTTTGTTAGAGCGGGGCGGGAGTTAGCTGGTAGCCTTGGTAGTTATTTTTGTTATTCTATTAATAACATATGAAATGTTATCACATGTATATAAGTTTCTTTTTTCTGTTAATAAAAAAAAAAAAGCTTCATTTTGTTCCCAATTTCTGTTTCCACAACCAATTCATCTTCTTGATTCATAACAAAATGACCTACAATATTAAAAAAAGATACAATACAAAATTAGAAAACAACAAGCAAAACTAAAGCATGTTTATTAAGTCCAATCTTCCAGCTATATATAAGTGGCAATGTAGAGCTAATCCATTGAAGACGAGCTTGACATTGCCAGCTCATTGGCGACCTGCTCCATGGTTGGGCGAGATCGTGGACTTTCAGTCAAGCAGGAAATTGCTATCTTTGCAATTGATGCGACTTTCTTAACAATTGGCTTTGTTGGATGAGGGAGACGTTGGTCCAACTTATCCATCAATGCCATGTGATCGAGTGTCGAGGCCACAACAGTAGATGGAGATGATAGCAATAAAGAATATATAACATCACCAGGGTGCCTCCCAAAAAGTATTTCCCATGTTAGGACCCCAAAACTATACACGTCACATTTCTCATTTACCTCCATTGTGTATGCAAGTTCTGTAAGAAGACAAAAGTGCTATCATATAAAAATAGCATTCTAGTGACAAAGGAAAAATTTGGACAATTATCACTAAGAAAGACAAACTAAAAACTATGATACTCAATTTAGTATAAAGAATGGTAATTAACCTGGAGCAGCATATCCAAAGGTTCCTACGAATGAGGTCCGATTGGATGAATTTGGATTAAGAAACTTGGCTGTTCCAAAGTCTGAGACATGAGCTACATATTCGGAATCCAAAAGAACATTCTTGCTTGATATATCACGATGAACAATTCGAGGTGAGCATTCATGGTGCATATAGCACAAAGCATTTGCTACATCTTTAACAACATTCACCCTCTTATACCAATCAAATGCTATCGCTTGTCCATCATCCTTCAGAATATTCTCAACACTGCTATTCTCCAGGAATTCACACACCAAAAATGAGTATTGTGAATGTGAACAAAACCCAAATAACTTTACAACGTTACGGTGTCGAATTTCTGTCAAAGCTTGGATCTCACTTGTGAAAGCTTTCAGATTGAGCATCTCTTCATTTGGCACTGAATGGAGTTTCTTCACAGCAACAACTTGACCTGTAGGCAGCACTGCTTTGTAAACACATCCTTGCCCTCCAACCCCAATGAGATGTTTGTCGTCAAAATCTTCTGTGGCTTCAATAATATTCTCGAATACCATTTTGCCATCAAAACTCCATATTGCAAATATGTTAGGAGTTTGTAAATTTGTAGCCTGGTCTTTTTTCGTTGAGGTTTGGCATAAATGATACAAGACTCTGAAAGCAAATAACGCCAGTATTAGAATGCCCAATGTAAGTGGTAATCCTATTATTACGTTCTTCCTCGTATGATTATGAGATTTCCCAGTTGATGTTGAGCAAGGCTCCAAGCCAGTGACATTGCCACACAAGCCTTTATTATTTTTCAATGCTTCAATTTTAGCGTTGTGGAAGGCTGGAATGTTTGGAAGTGGACCCTCAAACTGGTTGTATGATATATCAATAGATGTCAAGCTCGTCATATCATCAAAGCTAGAGAGATCACCTGAAAGATTATTTTGAGACAGATTCAATGTTTCTAAGCTTTTTAATTCTCCAAACATTGAAGGTATTGTTCCTCTCAAAGAATTTCCACCGAGATCAAGACTTGTAAGAAATTTCAGTTTGCCAAGCTCTGAAGGAATATTTCCCTGAAAATTATTTTGGCTCAGACTCATGTTCAATAAATTGAGCAAATTTCCAAGTTGTTTTAGGATTAAGCCAGACAACTTATTTGATCCAAGATTCAAAATTTGAAGTTTCTGCATTGATGCTATTTCTTTGGGAACATTTCCTGTAAGATTATTGATGTTGAGTGAGAGATCAAACAAGGGCAACTTACATAAATCTTGTGGAATGTTTCCTGTAAGATGGTTTGAGGACAGGTGAAGTCGCTGTAATTTGGTTGCCCCACCTAATTCTGGTGGTATCACACCTGATAAATTATTGTTGGAGATCATGAGGTTTGTGAGGCTACGAAACTTTCCCCAGTTAGGTGAAAGTTGACCATAAAAATTATTGTCGATCACTCAATTCGATGTAGTCCAAATTGGGAAGTACACCAAAAGCATCTGTTATATCCCCAGTTAGCTGGTTTTTCTCAAGCCTGACTCTTATAAGGCTGGAGCAATTCTTCAAACTCACTGGAATTGGGCCTGTGAAGTGGTTATTACCAGCGGTAAAATTTTTCAACGTTCCACCAATGCAAATGTTTTGAGGTAAATGGCCAATAAAATTATTGTAAGCTAGCTGCAAACTTTCCAGAGCAGTAAGCATGCTTATTTCTGTCGGAATCTTGCCACCAAGTTCATTTCCAATTAAACTTAATTTCCTGACATTTGATAAATTTCCAATAGTGGAAGGGATGGACCCAGAGAGTTTATTTTCACTAAGCAAAATGGATTCCAAATTGACCATGTTAGTTATGGAAGCTGGGATTGGTCCAGTGAACTCATTTGTGTATAAAGATAATGTACTAAGCTTTGACAAATTTCCAATAGTGGAAGGGATGGAGCCAGAGAGTTTATTTTTATAAAGGAAAATGGATTCCAAATTGACCAAGTTGCCTATGGAAGCCGGGATTGCTCCAGAGAGGCTGTTGTGAAACAGTTGGATTGTGGAAAGTGAACGGAGATTTCCCACTTCATCAGGAATAGAACCAGATAAACTGTTACCATAAAGGTAAAGATAATGTAAATTGCTCAAGTTTCCAATTGTAGGGGGGATTTCACCAGAGAGAAAGTTATAAGACAAATCAAGTTCAACAAGTTGTTTCAAAAAACCAATTTCAGGAGGAATGAACTCAATCAGATTACACATGCTTATGTCAAGATGTTCTAAATTACGCAACGTCCAAATTTCTGCAGGCATGGAGCCAGACAAGCCACTTTCACCCATACGTAGAATCTTTAGGTTCCTTAACTTCCCAATTTCACGAGGAATAGACCCGCTAAAATTGGATTTCCTCATGTCAAGCCATGTTAGATTCCTCAGCATCCAAATTTCTTTGGGTATGGAGCCAGAAAGCCCACTTTTCCAAAGCCAGAGAGTCTCTATGCTCCTCAAATTCACAATTTCTTTGGGGATGGAACCGTTGAAGTTATTACCGGCAAATGACAAATGCTTTAGGTTCATATGCCAAATTCTCTGTGGAATGTTGCCAGAAAGGTTGTTGCTTTCGACATCTAGATGAGACAAATTGCTTAACTTTTCTATTGAGATTGGGATAGTCCCTGTGATATTGGACCGAGGAATATCAAGTATTCTCAGATTTATCAATCTACCTATTTCTTGAGGAAGGGATCCAGTGAAATTATTATCACCTATGAGCAATGTATGAAGACCAACCAACTGTACTATTTCAGAAGGAATAGTACCAGACAGACCATTTTCACGAAGATTAAGAAACAAGAGTTTGGACAGATTACCAATGGTATTGGGAATGGTACCAAAGAGTTTATTAGTGGACAAGTCAAGACTGTTGAGATTGGATAAGGAACCAATTTGAGGAGGAATAGTTCCATTCAAGGAGTTGTCACTCATATTTAGAATGTAAATGTTTGGAAGTAATGAGAAGTTGAGACTTTGAAGCGTACCTCTTAATCCAACATTTGTAAGATTTATGTTGGAAACAGAATTGAACTCATCACATGCAATTCCGAACCAATTGCAAGGATTATTGCCACTCCATGAAGAGAGAGAAGCTTGACTTTGGTTGTCAAGGCTGGATTTCCACTTCAACAAAGCATTTGCTTCTGAAGCAATCTCAGAAGAAGCAGCAAATGCACAGAAGTACAGCACAAGAAGCAGCAAAAGTGGTTGGAACTTCATGGACAGAAGCGTTGGAAACATGAACACCATGAGGAAATTTTAAGGAAGGATTCAATCACAGATTGTCTAATACAATCAAATGCAGGTGAAGTACTTACAATCAATTTATGGGATATGCGTACTTATATGCAAAACATCAGTGAAACAAGAACCAAAGTCGAGAAATATTGTACTTTTTCTTTCGTTGAAGAAGTCAAGAGATATGGCTAATTTTTTAAAATAATATAATTAAATTATTTAATTGGAAAAATGGGGTAAATGGGGCAAAAATTGGCAAAATGGGGCAGTGAAACACGCCCCATCTGGGCGTGTTTAAACACGCCCCACATGGGCGTGTTTCACCTAGTGGCGCCACGTTCCGTAGTATTTTCGTAAATTACGGAAGCTCGTAACTTTTGACTGGGACGTCCGATTGACGCGAAATCGGTGGCCACGCGCTCAAAATTGAGAGGAGAAGGCTTGGACAAGTTCTCGAAGGGTTTATGTTTTAGGGTTTCAGATTTTGAATTTTGGGTATCGAATTTAGGGTTTAGGATCTAGGGTTTAGGGTTTAGGGTTTCATATTTAGGTTAATGGATTTTAGATTAGGTTAAGGGTTTACGTTGTGATTAGGGTTTCAGATTTTGGATTTCGGGTATCGAATTTAGGGTTTAGGATCTAGGATTTAGGGGTTAGGGTTTCAAATTTTGGGTTTTGGGTTTAGTGTTTAGGGTTTATGGTTTAGGGTTTAGGGTTTAGGGTTTAGGATTTATGGGTTGGGGTACATAGTTAGGGTTTATGAATTTCGGGTTAGGTTAGGGGTTTACATTGTGATTAAGGTTTATGGCCCTGTGAACAGACCTAGGGTTTAGGGATGTACCCCAGGCCCTAAACCCTAAACCCCGTAAGTTGGAACCCTTAAATCGTAGGCATGTACCCCAGGCCCTAAACCCTACACCCCATAAACCCTATACCATAAGCCGGAACCCTTAAACCCTAACCATGTACCCCAGGATCTAACCCTAATCACCCTATAAACCACCCTTAAACCTAGCCATGTACCACAGGACCTAAACCCTAATCACCCCATAAACCACCCTTAAACCCTAGCAATGTACCCCAGGACCTAAACCCTATTCACCCTATAAACCATAAACTCTAAGCCGAAACCCTTAACCCCTAGGTGTGTGTACCCTTGGCCCTAAACCCTAATCACCCCATAAACTCCATTGTAGAGTAGTTGCTGAATGAAGGGAAGGAAAGAGGGTTGAACGAGGAATCAATGCATCAAAATGCAAAAGGAAGTGTCTGCAGAAAAGGAGAATGATAAACTGGTTTTACAAAGTGGCAGGAGAATGCCAAAAGTTCGTACTCGATGGTTAGGTGTCATTTTGTGTCTTACGTGGTTGATTACTTTAAACTGAAAGACAGGAAAATGGTCTTTTGGTTTAAACGAGTAGTGGAAGTGAACTCTGGTCTTTGTCTTGTCACCCGTCATACTTTTGAATGAAATAAAAAGAGAAGCAGAAAATCATTTTGTCACTCTCTTCCTGCTTGTTAAGTATTCACTCTTCTTTTCATGGCAGAAAATCACAACCACCGTGACTTCGTTATTCATCTGCCCTCGGTGGAGACTATAATCGAGAGCATCTGCCGCGACCAGAACCACCGTGACTTCGTTATTGTCAAGAGAGTAAGGGTCGACGGTTTAGGTGCACGTAGTGACTAGTGAGCAATGCGGTGGTGGCACGGTGGGCACTTAGCGGCGCAGTGGGCAAGAGAGTAAGGGTTGACGGTTTAGGTGCATGGGCAAGGGAGAAAGGAGTAAGGAAGTTAGGTATCAAAGTGAGAGCTAGATGGAAGGATAGTAATAAGACCAATGTCCTTGCTGATCACGATTGTAACAAGTGCTTTGTTGCAGTAGTTTCGCTAGTTCTAGAGAGCAAAACACCAAAACCCTAGAACCCCAAAACCCTAAACCCTACACCCTAAATCCTAAAGAATAAGCCCTACACCCTAAATCGTCAACACTGAAGCCTGTTGAAGACGAATTCTATGTCAGAATGCTCGAAATTGAGAGGAGTAATTACATAAGCAAAGAATATCTTGCAATGTAAACCCTAAACCCTAAACCCTAAACCCTAATCACTACCCCAGGGCTTAAACCCTAATCACAACATAACCCCTGGACCTTAGGGTTTAGGGTTTAGGGTCCTAAACCCTAAACCCTATACCCTAAATCGTAAACCCAAAACCCCACCCTCAAGGAAAGAGATGAGAAAACATAAGCAAAGTGAACTTAAACCCTAATCACAACATAACCCCTGGACCTTAGGGTTTAGGGTTTAGGGTCTAGGACCCTAAACCCTAAACCCTAAACCCTAAATCGTAAACCCAAAACCCCACCCTCAAGGAAAGAGCTGAGAAAACCTAAGCAAAGTGAAGAGATAAAATCAAAGAAAATTGCAGCTAAGGAAGTGCTTGCCAAGGCAAAACTTGAATTGGAAAACTAATTACTCAATATTAGTGAAGTGTATGTAACACTCATTAGGTTGTTCATTGGCATAAACCCTAAACTGAGCATGTATATGATGCCCTAAGTCCCCTAAGTCTGTAAACGACGACCTAAACCGTAAACCCTAGAGGGTGGGGTTTTGGGTTTACGATTTAGGGTGTAGGGTTTATGGTTTAGGATTTAGGGTTTAGGATTTAATAAAACCTAAATCCTAAACAATAAGCCCTACACCCTAAATAATCAACCCTAAACCCTACACCATACACCCTAAATAGTCAACCCTGAACCCTAGATCCTAGACCCAAAATATGAAACCCTAAACCCTAAATTCGATATCCCAAATCCAAAATTCAAAATCTGAAACCCTAATCACAACGTAAACCCTTAACCTAATCTGAAATCCATCAACCTAAATCTGAAACCCTAAACCCTAAACCCTAGATCCTAAACCCTAAATTCGATACCCAAAATCCAAAATATGAAACCCTAAAACATAAACCCTTCGAGAACTTGTCCAAGCCTTCTCCTCTCAATTTCGAGCGCGTGGCCACCGATTTCGCGTCAATCGGACGTCCCAGTCAAAAGTTACGAGCTTCCGTAATTTACGAAAATACTGTGGAAACCCTAGGACCCATCATTGCCTGCCACGTGGCGCCACTAGGTGAAATACGCCCATCTGGAGCGTGTTTAAACACTCAAACTGGTTGTATGATATATCAAAAGATGTCAAACTTATCATATCATCCAAGCTAGAGAGACCACCTGAAAGACTATTGTGTGATAGATTCAATCTTTCTAAGCCTTTCATTCCTCCAAGAGTTGGTGGTATTGTTCCACTCAACAAATTTCCACTGAGATCAAGATTTGTAAGATATTCCAAACTGCCAAGCTCT
>PYAF01001461.1:16086-28105 GCA_007407185.1 Glycine tomentella
TTGAGGATAGGTGAAGTATGCGTAAGTTGGACGCTCCACCTAGTTCTGGTGGGATAACACCTGACAAATTATTGTTGGAGATCATGAGGCTTGTGAGGCTATGGAACTTTCCCCACTTAGGTGAAACTTGACCATGAAAATTATTATCACTCAAATCGATGTAGTTCAAGTTTGGAAGTACATCAAAAAAATTTGTTATGGCATCTCCCACGCGTTTACTTTACAACAGTGTTACTGTTAATTAGCAAGCAGTAATTTCCATAGTTTAATAATGTGATAATTGGTACGTAAATTTTACATTTAATATATTTTTTTTCCTTTTGATGTTTTTTCATTATAACGTAAAAATTTAATTTTTTCCGAATTTTTATCCAATAAATATTAAAATTAATTGATTTATAATATATTAATTGTTGATTATATTTTTTATAAATTATATAACAAATACATAAAAGATGAATTAAAGATTTGAAATAGTACGACATACCCATTCAACACAACAGTCCATTTAATACGTGACTACTTATTCATATAAACTCTTGCAAAATAATTATTCTAATTTATATATAAAGATCATATATATTTTTTAATTGATTAAAATTTATTGAAATATAAAAAATATTAAAAAACAAAATTTAGATTTTTTATTATTTGGGAAATTTTTTTCTGAATTTTTATCCAATAAATATTAAAATTAATTAATTTATAATGTATTGATTATTGATTATATTTTTTTTATAAATTACACAACAAATACATAAATGATGAAATAAAGATTTCAAATAGTACGACATACTCATTCAACACAACAGTCCATTTTATACGTGACTACTTATTTATATATACTCTCTTGCAAAATAATTATTCTAATTTATATATAAAGATCATATATATTTTTTAATTGATTAAAATTTATTAAAATATTAAAAATTAAAAAATAAAATTTGGGGACATTTTTTACTTTACGACATTCAAAACTTTCTTTTCAAGTTAAAAAGTGAAAAAGGTTGTTTTTTAATTATTTTAAACTTGTTAAGAATTTTTAATTTAATTATTTAATGAATAAATATAATTTTACTTATTTTAATTTTATTTATTATTTTGAATATATATATATATATATTTTATATAATTTTATTTAATATTTTCTTCATATCTGTTATATTTATTTTTTAATATTTAATATAATTAAGCATACACATCATCATCTACGTACAAAAGAAAGAGGTTGTAGAAGGACAACAACCATCAACAAATAGAGTGCAATAAAATGAGAGATCTCGATGCATCTAAAAAATTCTTTGTAGGACATCATTTCATTATTAATATTTTTGTTAAAGAAAGTTGTAGCCTGTAATACATTTTAATTTTTTTATTAAATATAAGTCTTTTAAAATAAAAATCTTAACATGAGCATAAAAACAAATATATCAAAAATAAGAAAATATTAAATAAAATCATATAAAAAATATATAAATATATTAAATAAAATAATATTAAAAAATATACCAAAAATTAAGCAAAATATTAAATAAAACCATATAAAAATATATTAAATAAAATAATATAAAAATATTAAATAACATCATATAAGAACTGAGTAGTCATTCTCCATCAATTGTCCCACACTAAGAATGTTACTTTTTAGATCGGGCATGTAATATACATCTCGGATGCGCCCAATTCGTCCATGTTTCTGCAAGAAACAAATCGTACCTCGGCCTTTGACATCAACCTTTGAAGCATCTCCAAACGAAACATGTCCGGCTTCTATTTGTCTCAGATTACTGAACAAATGCTTATGTCCACACATATGATTGCTTGCACCAGTGTCTAAATACCATTCCATCTCGGATCCCTGGTTGACTTCACTTCTAGTCATCATCAAAATTCCTCCATCTCTTACTTCTCCTTCTGTAACAAGGTTTGAAGTTTCATTTCTTCTTTCATCTCGGCAATCCTTAATGTCCGACTCAACCACAGTTGTAACATCTGTCCGAGTTGCAATCTCTCGAGTAATGTCCATACTTTCCGCATTTAAAACATTCTACATTCGATTGATTTGAATGTCAGCCTCTTCCACGACATCAGCCTCGCCAATTCTGCTGACTTGATTCAGCCTACTCCGTATTCCTTCCTGCTTGACCTCGGCCTCTACCACCTCGGCCATGTCTACGTCCACCTCGGCCACGACCTCTATCTCGAAATTGTGAGAATAAAGCGCTTTCTCGTCTTTGATTGAAGCTTTTTTTTGGAGTGCTTGCTCCAGTGACTCTTCTTTCTTCTTTTTCTTTCTTTGTTCATGTGCCTCCAAGGAACCAGCAAGTTCGTCAACCGTGAGCGTTGCTAGGTCCTTTGACTCCTTAATCACACATACAACATTCTCGAAGTCGTCAATGAGAGACATCAAAATTTTCTCCACCACTCTGGTATCGGACAACACCTCTCCATTTCTGTTTAGTTGATTTACCACGGTCTGGACCCGAATGGTGAAACAGGATACCCCTTCTCCTTCCTTCATTTTCATTTCTTCCAACTCTCCACAGAGAGTTTGAAGTCGAGCCTGTCTAAATCGATCGGCTCCCTTGTAGACATTTGCAAGAATGTCCCACGCTTCCTTTGAAGTTGTTGCACCAGCGATCTTCTCAAACCCGAAATCATCAACAACCCGGAATAACATGTACAATGCCCCTTTGTCTTTCAACCTCGTCTCCTTCAATGTATTGTTCTGCCCCGCCGTATATCCTGTTGTGGATGTTGGTTCCTCGAAACCACCATGGACAACCTCCCAACTATCATGGGGTAATGGCAGACTACTACTTGACCCACTCTCCATTTTCTCATGCTTTGATACCAATTTGTAGTATCACAGGTCTGCATACACACTGGTGCATTCACAAACACACAACAATTTCAATAAGTCACCAGACCTAACAATATAACACCGCTCCCGATAATTTACACCCTTGAGATAGTAACACAAAACAAGAAGGGATGAAAATGCATCTCTTAATGCTTTTTTAGTTTTAACACTTGTTTTGTAAATAATATTTTAAAATGTAATATATTTTAAATAATGAATAAATTTCTGAGTAGTATGATACTATGATGCAGATTTTAAAACCAAAAAGTGAGAAAAATCAACTGGCTTAATTTTTTTTCAATGCATGTTTTTGCACATTTTCATAACAAAGGTTCAAGTCTTGGACTATAGTTGCGTGTCCAAAGAGTGCAAGTGATTAGTTCATAATCAAAGGATGTCTTGTAGGAATATAATGAGGATACCCACAAGACAATAAACGTGTCTTGATGTACTTACTTAGGATTTGAATTTTTTTGTCTTGAACGCATGAATTTTTTTTCAATTACATTGATAAATATTATTTTATTTTAATTTTTTATTAAATTATTAAATATTAAATGAAATATATAATATAAAAATTAAAAACATTATTTAATATTAAAATGTGCACCAACGTGTCGAAATTCATAATTTGTTAAGATTGATGTGCCGGAGAGTTGAGTCATGTCGTGTCATGTGTCGCATGTTGGTGTCGGTGCTACATAGGATGAGGCCATAAGCAATAAGGACAGTTCATAATGGATTGAAGACATGGAAGAAGAAATGGCTTCTCTAGAAAAGAATCAAACCCGGACACTTGTGGATTGTCCTAAAGGGCAGTCAATTGTTGGATGTAGATGCATGGCTATTCAAAAGTAAAGAACGTATTGATGGAGATCAAAGTGCAAGGTTCAAAGCTAGGCTAGTAGCTCATGGATTTACTCAAGAGTGAAGTTGTTGCTATTTTAGAAGATATCTACAGATGAGAATGTTGAAGACATGCTCAAAAAGGCTTTACCCTCTGAGAAGTTTACCCTCTGAGAAGTTCAACTATTGTTTACAGTTGTTGTTTATTACTGGTTCTAACTAAGCATTAGACCAAGGTGAAGATTGTTGTTTGTGGTCTAATATTAGTTGGTTAGGGAGGGGCGTGGGTTAGCTGGTAGCCTTAGTAGTTTTTTTTTTATTCTATTAATAACATATGACATGTTATCGCATGTATATAAGTTTTGTTTTTTCTGTTAATAAAAAAAAAGAAGCTTCATTTTGTTCCCAATTTCTGTTTCCACAACCAATTCATCTTCTTGATTCATAACAAAATGACCTACAATATTAAAAAAAGATACAATACAAAATTAGAAAAGAACAAGTAAAACTAAAGCATGTTTATTAAGTCCAATCTTCCAGCTATATATAAGAGGCAATGTAGAGCTAATCCATTGATGATGAGCTCTACATTGCCAGCTCATTGGCGACCAGCTCCATGGTAGGGCGAGATCGTGGACTTTCAGTCAAGCAGGCAATTGCTATCTTTGCAATTGATGCCACTTCCTTAACAATTGGCTTTGTTGGATGGGGGAGACGTTGGTCCAACTTATCCATCAATGCCATGTGATCGAGTGTCGAGGCCACAACAGTAGATGGAGATGATAGCAATAAAGTATATATAGCATCACCAGGGTGCCTACCAAAAAGTATTTCCCATGTTAGGACCCCAAAACTATACACGTCACATTTCTCATTTACCTCCATTGTGTATGCAAGTTCTGTAAGAAAACATAAGTGCTATCATATAAAAATAGGATTCTAGTGACAGGTAAAATGTGGACAATTATCACTAAGAAAGACAAACTAAAAAATATGATACTCAATTTAGTATAAAGAATGATAATTAACCTGGAGCAGCATATCCAAAGGTTCCTACGAATGAGGTCCAATTGGATGAATTAGGATTAAGAAACTTGGCTGTTCCAAAGTCTGAGACATGAGCTACATATTCTGAATCCAAAAGAACATTCTTGCTTGATATATCACGATGAACAATTCGAGGTGAGCATTCATGGTGCATATAGCACAAAGCAGTTGCTACATCTTTAACAACATTCACCCTCTTATACCAATCAAATGCCATCGCTTGTCCATCATCCTTCAGAATATTCTCAACACTGCCATTCTCCAGGAATTCACACACCAAAAATGAGTATCGTGAATGTGAACAAAACCCAAATAACTTTACAATGTTACGGTGTCGAATTTCTGTCAAAGCTTGGATCTCACTTGTGAAAGCTTTCAGATTGAGCATCTCTTCATTTGGAATTGAATGGAGTTTCTTCACAGCAACAACTTGACCTGTAGGCAGAACTGCTTTGTAAACACATGCTTGCCCTCCAACCCCAACGAGATGTTTGTCGTCAAAATCTTCTGTAGCTTCAATAATATTCTCGAATACCATTTTGCCATCAAAACTCCATATTGCAAATATGTTAGGAGTTTGTAAATTTGTAGCCTGGTCTTCTTTTTTCGTTGAGGTTTGGCATAAATGATACAAGACTCTGAAAGCAAATAACACCAGTATTAGAATGCCCAAAGTAAGTGGTAAAATTACTATTATTACGTTATTCCTCGTATGATTATGAGATTTCACACTTGATGTTGAGCAAGGCTCCAAGCCAGTGACATTGCCACACAAGCCTTTATTATTTTTCAATGCTTCAATTTTAGCGTTGCGGAAGGCTGGAATGTTTGGAAGTGGACCCTCAAACTGGTTGTATGATATATCAATAGATGTCAAGCTCGTCATATCATCAAAGCTAGAGAGATCACCTGAAAGATTATTGTGAGACAGATTCAATGTTTCTAAGCTTTTTAATTCTCCAAACATTGAAGGTATTGTTCCTCTCAAAGAATTTCCACCGAGATCAAGACTTGTCAGAAATTTCAGTTTGCCAAGCTCTGAAGGAATATTTCCCTGAAAATTATTTTGGCTCAGATTCATGTTCCATAAATTGAGCAAATTTCCAAGTTGTTTTGGGATTAAGCCAGACAAATTATTTGATCCAAGATTCAAAATTTGAAGTTTCTGCATTGATGCTATTTCTTTGGGAACATTTCCTGTAAGATTATTGTTGTTGAGTGACAGATCAAACAAGGGCAAGTTACATAAATCTTGTGGAATGTTTCCTGTAAGATGGTTTGAGGACAGGTGAAGTCGCTGTAATTTGGTTGCCCCAGCTAATTCTGGTGGTATCACACCTGATAAATTATTGTTGGAGATCATGAGGTTTGTGAGGCTACGAAACTTTCCCCAGTTAGGTGAAAGTTGACCATAAAAATTATTGTCACTCAATTCGATGTAGTCCAAATTTGGAAGTACACCAAAAGCATCTGTTATATCCCCAGTTAGCTGGTTTTTCTGAAGCCTGACTCTTATAAGGCTGGAGCAATTCTTCAAACTCACTGGAATTGGGCCTGTGAAGTGGTTATTAAAAGCTGAAAAATATTTCAACGTTCCACCAATGCAAATATTTTGAGGTAAATGGCCAATAAAACTATTGCCAGGTAGCTGCAAATTTTCCAGAGCGGTGAGCATGCTCATTTCTATTGGAATCTTGCCACCAAGTTCATTTCCAACTAATGTGAAGTTCCTGAGATTTGATAAATTTCCAATAGTGAAAGGAATGGACCCAGAGAGTTTATTTTCATCAAGGAGCATGCAGTCCAAATTGACCAAGTTGCCTATGGAAGCCGGGATTGCTCCAGAGAGGCTGTTGTCCAACAGTTGGATTCTGGAAAGTGAATGGAGATTTCCCACTTCATCAGGAATAGAACCAGATAAACTGTTATTATAAAGGTAAAGATAATATAAATTGCTCAAGTTTCCAATTGTAGGGGGGATTTCACCAGAGAGAAAGTTATCAGACAAATCAAGTTCACCAAGTTGTTTCAAAAAACCAATTTCAGGAGGAATGAAGCCAGAAAGATTATTATTTTCGAGATATAGAATCTGGAGGTTAACCAACTTCCCAATTTCATGAGGAATGTGACCAAAAAGTTGGTTTTCTTCTAAGGTTATAATTGTTAGATTGACCAGTGCTCCAATGGAAACAGGAATGGACCCAATAAGATTACACATTCTTATGTCAAGATGTTCTAAACTACGCAACGTCCAAATTTCTGCTGGCATGGATCCAGACAAGCCACTTTCACCCATACGTAGAATATTTAGGTTCCTTAACTTCCCAATTTCACGAGGAATAGACCCGCTAAAATTGGATTGGCTCATGTCAAGCCATGTTAGATTCCTCAGCATCCAAATTTCTTTGGGAATGGAGCCAGAAAGCCCACTTTTCCCAAGCCAGAGAGTCTCTATGCTCCTCAAATTCACAATTTCTTTGGGGATGGAACCGTTGAAGTTATTACCAGCAAATGACAAATGTTTTAGGTTCATATGCCAAATTCTCTGTGGAATGTTGCCAGAAAGGTTGTTGCTTTCCACATCTAGATGAGACAAATTGCTTAACTTTTCTATTGAGATTGGGATAGTCCCTGTGATATTGGACCGAGGAATATCAAGTATTCTCAGATTTATCAATCTACCTATTTCTTGAGGAAGGGATCCAGTGAAAATATTATCACCTATGAGCAATGTATGAAGACCAACCAACTGTACTATTTCCGAAGGAATAGTACCAGACAGATCATTTTCACGAAGATTAAGAAACAAGAGTTTGGACAGATTACCAATGGTATTGGGAATGGTACCAAAGAGTTTATTAGTGGACAAGTCAAGACTGTTGAGATTGGATAAGGAACCAATTTGAGGAGGAATAGTTCCATTCAAGGAGTTGTCACTCATATTTAGAATGTAAATGTTTGGAAGTAATGAGAAGTTGAGACTTTGAAGCGTACCTCTTAATCCAACATTTGTAAGATTTATGTTGGAAACAGAATTGAACTCATCACATGCAATTCCGAGCCAATTGCAAGGATTATTGCCACTCCATGAAGAGAGAGAAGCTTGACTTTGGTTGTCGAGGCTGGATTTCCACTTCAACAAAGCATTTGCTTCTGAAGCAATCTCAGAAGAAGCAGCAAATGCACAGAAGTATAGCACAAGAAGCAGCAAAAGTGGTTGGACCTTCATGGACAGAAGCGTTGGAAACATGAACACCATGAGGAAATTTTAAGGAAGGATTCAATCACAGATTGTCTAATACAATCAAATGCAGGTGAAGTACTTACAAGCAATTCATGGGATATGCGTACTTATATGCAAAAAAATCAGCGAAACAAGAACCAAAGTCGAGAAATATTGTAATTTTTCTTTCGTTGAAGAAGTCAAGAGATATTGTATCGCAAAAAAAATTAATATATTGTTTTAAAAAAATACAAATTTATTGTAATTTCAAAGTTATTTATGCATCTATAACAACGAGTCACGTCTCAGTCAGTCGCAACCGGTTGTGCCCCCCACAGGTGCAACAGGGGTCCAGTCACGCCCCCACTAGGGGCAACTCACCTGGTTGTGATACATGTCATTTTGATGTGCAATGTATATAAACTTCGATCGGTCGTAACTTTTGATAGAAATGTCTGATTGGGATATAGTTTGTATCAAAACGTTCGAAATTGAGAGAGGGAGGTCTAACGAAACACCCAAAGGAGATTTGGTCAATTTTTTTTTCCAAAAAATACCTCTAAGTGCCTCAAATTTAGGACTTAGGATTCAATCATCCAAAAAATTCTTTTTTGTCTACTTTTTAACTATTTAATTATTTAATTTAATGTTATTTTCTATTTTTTTAATTACTTCTCTTAATTTCAAGCGTTTTGACATAAAATACGTTTCTATCGGACATTTCTATAAAAAATTATGATTATTCGAAGTTTGTATATACAAAAATAGTTAGACAATTTGAAATCCGATATTCAAAATAGCATTAGTACTGTTCTTTTCTCCAATGGGGGCATTTTTTTATTTATTTTACCAAATGGGGGCAGGATAGTGAACAAAAAAATATCACGTGACATGAATTCTTTTTTTTTTTTAAATGGTGTTAGTGACTGAAATAGCAACGGAAATAAGTTTGTGTTAGCAACCAAAATTTAATCGTTAATTTCGATCTTTATTTAGTCACTAAAAGTGTTAGCTATGGATTTAGAGACAAAATGAGTCGTGTCCGGTGGGGCGTAACTAGATCCCTGTTGTGCATGTGGATGGTACAACTCGTTGTTATATATGCGTAAATAATTTTGAAATTACAATAAATTTGTAATTTTTTTGAGAAAAATAATATTTTAATTTTTTTTCCTATATTATATTATATCTATCTATCTATATATCTATCTATCTATCTATATATATATATATATATATATATATATATATATATATTACAGCGGGGTTCAAAAGGTTTAAAGTAAAAAAGTTTTACACCTTTATTCTCAATTATGCTTTCGAAGTTACCCTTTTTACTTTAAGCTTCTGATGTTTTTTAAAACATAATTCAATATAATTATTTTTTATTAACTTATTTATTTTAAGTTAAAAAGAAGCACGTGTTTTTTGGCTTAAAAAAATTGTCTAAACCATAGTTATCCTTTAATAGAGGTTGCCTTGTTCAGTATGATTATTATGAATGAGAAATAAATTATCTTTAAGAATGTAAGATAACCACATAAGAACTTAAACTTTAGACCAATACTTAAATTAGAACAAACCACCTCAATTAATCCATGTGATCGGCGGTTTGATTTTGGTATTACACACATTAAATCATTATGATCATTTATTTATTATTAAAAGTTGAAGATGTCATATCAACTAAAAATATATTCAAAATATTTTTCTTTTGATGTTTTTTATTATAACGTAAAATTTAGTTTTTTCTGAATTTTTATCCAATAAATATTGAACTTAGTTTATTTATTTATAATATATTGGTTATATATTTTTTGTATAAATTACATAACAAATACATGAAAAATTAATTGAGGGTTTGAAATAGTACAACAAGAGACCCATTCAACACAACAGTCCATTTAATAAGTAACTACTTATTCAAATAGACTCTCTTGCAAAATAATTATTCTAATTTATATATAAAGATCATATATATTTTTTAATTGATTAAAATTTATTGAAATATATAAAAAAATAAAAAAATAAAAATTGTTAATAAATTATGAGAGCCATAAAATTAGCTGCATGGATTACTCTTTGGTTCACCTGATTACGAAGCTCTTCTGTCAAGAAAGAATTGTCCAATATTCCTCATCATTTGTTTTTTTTTTTTTGCTTCATTTAATACGCTTTAAAAATACCGTGCAGCTGCCGTTAATTTGTGTTGTGTCCAATCACGGAAAATGACAACTACTGCCTAGAAGTCTATATTGACGTTGAATTTTGCATTTCTGGGAAGGTCCAGTTGGGTTTTGTATTTTTATTTATGTCTCTTTAATAATAAAAATAAAAAATTTTAAACAGGAAATACATTATAAATACATTAAATTTTATAAATTATATTAAGATAATTAATATTAAATATTTTTAGTAATTTTTAATTATTTTATCTATGTTATTCATTATTCATTAAACAACGTATAATGTTAAAAAATTATCTTGTGATTTGTGTCTTTATTCTATATTCTTCTTCTACTTTTCCTGTATTTTGGTGTGTATCGAACCCAACATAAAATTCTAAACAGAAAATTTTATTCCCTACTATAACGCGTTGCCGTATTATTTGGTTTTTACCCTTGAGCGTTTGGAACGGGATAAAATGATGTTGCCATTTGATGAGAGAATTCTTCTGCTGAATATGGTGTACATGTATATATCGTTCGTAGTGTTCGTGTCAGCTAGGATGACCTTCGAAGAACATATTGCTAATTTCTGCCTCCAATCTATTCAAATTACGTAAAAGCTTTGATCTAACATGCTTGTATATATCCATCTTGTGTGATGAACAATCAAAGACACAGACTGCAAGTCTTACAACCTATATCGTACTTTTGTGACATAATATAGTAATTACTCTAGAAAATATATTATGAAAATAGAAAATGTGTGACGAGTAAATCATTACTTTGTTAAGTATTTATTTTTGTAAATCCTGAATCATCATCACCATTATCATCGACTTAGTTTGAGCTTTCTTGTGTAGTGACAGTTTTAATTTCAACGTGAAAGAAGGGACAGTATGAAAGTAAAGTCTTGCAAGTCCACCACGTCTAATTAATTTAGTTATTATCCATTAGACAATTTCCTTTCTGAGTGGACAAGTTTAGATCATTTTCCAAGCAACTGTACTTACTAATAAATAGAACAAATTCGTGGTCTCTGAACCGATAAAAAAAAAAGTGTATTAAATTATATACTTTATGATAAGGGATGAGGAGTGAAAGTGCAATATTCGATCTCTTAAAAGAGAAAAGTATAATATATTTTATATTTTACATAAGTTGGGAGAGTGCAGTGTAATATTTACATAAGAAGAAAGAATATAATGAAGTATAATACCTGCCTTTGTAAGAGAAAAAAGAGTGTAATTTCCTCTGGAAAAATATGATACCATTTATCAAGTCAATGCAAGTCTTGACCGGTGTCTTGCATAATGCATACATTGGTATATTTCAACCTTCTTTTGGTATTTGAAGGGAAAGATACAAAAAAGGACAAAAAGGAAGACTACAAACGCGGATATAAGAAAACCCAAGCATGTCCACTGCATCCAGGACCAGCCCTAATAAGTAATAACCCTTTGGGAGGGTTACATGAACACGATTTGATATGCTTCTAGATTAACCACTCAAATGAAAAATATTGAATTTCCTTCCTATTTTAAATATATATATATATATATATATATGCATTTATTATTCAATAAAATGATAAAAACGTCATTAAAACCCTAAAATTTATAGAAATTAATGTAAAACAGCAAACATGTTAGAGTAAAATATCCTTTTTTATTTCAATAACGCTCTATCATCGCGTTTAATTAAAGTACTAAAAGGCAAGGGCTGAAATTAATTTATAATTTCATTAATTTATTAAATTGACTCATACAAATAATTTTAATGTTCTATCATTGCATTAGTTTTTACTAAAAGCCAATTTAATCTTCTTAATTTTTTATCATTATTAATTAAGTATTAAAATATTTATTAATAGAA
>PYAF01001462.1:3755-33899 GCA_007407185.1 Glycine tomentella
ATCCAATGTTCATCATTCAAGGCTTGATCAATGTTCTTAGGTTCAATTTGAGAAACAAAAGCCATGTCACAGCACAGGTTTTTTAATGAGGATCTAGTAGATACTCCCTTTGAAACTTCACCTATGATGTTGTCAAGTGATAAGTCTCTTGTTGTTCTCCAATCTTTAGGCACTTGAACAGGGGTTGTGGATTTTGTTTTAGCACTTGGTTCTTCATTTTTGGTTGACGTTTTGTCTATTTCAATTAATTCTTCCAGCTGACCTGCATCATTATCAATTTCTTTTTCCTCCTTAGAGGGATTAGTTTCATCACAAATCACATGTACTGATTCTTCAATTCACATTTTTCTTTTGTTGAATGCTCTATAAGCCTTGCTATGCAATGTATATCCAAGAAAAATTGCTTCATCTGCCTTAGCATCAAATTTTCCTAGTGATTCTTTCCCATTGTTCAATACAAAGCACTTGCTGCCAAATACTCTTAAATGAGAAATGTTAGGCTTTCTTCCTTTGTATAGCTCATAAGGGGTTTTCTTTAAAATAGGCCTTATGAGTAATCTATTCAAAGTATAACATACAGTGCTTACAGTATCAGCCCAAAAATACTTAGGTAAATTAGACTCATTAAGAAGTGTTCTAGCTCCTTCTTCAAGAGATCTATTTTTCCTTTCCACAACACCATTTTGTTGAGGTGTTCTTGGAGCAGAAAAATTATGGTTAATTCCATTCTCCTCACAATTTTTCAAAATGTTCATTTTGGAATTCACCACCATGATCACTTCTTATTGAGACAATCTTACAACCTTTCTCATTTTGAGTAAGTTTAGCCATTTTTCTAAAAGCAAGGGAAGCATCACTCTTGGATTTCAAAAACAAAGTCCAAGTGTATCTAGAGTAATCATCCACAATCACAAGTCCATAATAATTCTCTCCTAAACTTATAGTTCTAGAAGGACCAAACAAATCAATGTGAAGAAGTTCAAGTGGTCTAGAGGTGGAAATAATATTTTTACTTTGAAAAGAGTTCTTTGTTTGTTTCCCCTTTTGACAAGCATCACAAAGCTTGTCCTTCTCAAACTTGAGTTTGGGTAAGCCAATTACTAAATCTTTTCTTATGAGCTTGTTCATGTGATGCATGTTTATGTGACTTGCTCTTCTATGCCACAGCCAAGTTTCATCAACTTTGCTTATTAGGCAAGAAGATTTATGAAATAATGCATGATCAATTGATAGCACATATATATTACCTTTCCTTTTACCTATGTGCAGTACCTCACCACTTTTATCATCACAAATTATGCAGCATTCTTTGTTGAAATTTATTTTAAAGCCTTTGTCACACAGCTGACTTATACTCAGCCAATTGTGCTTCAGTCCATCTACATACAGCACATTTTTAATCTTAGCTTTGAAGCTGTCTCCAATATTCCCTTCACCAATTGTCTTCCCTTTATTATTGTCTCCATAGGTGACATATCCTCCTTCTTTGAGAGTCAGATTTGAGAGTAGGGACATGTCTCCAGTCATGTGTCTAGAGCATCCACTATCAAGATAGCAAGTTGATGTTCTAGCTCTTAGACACACCTGCAAAATTTAATTCAGATTTCAAGGGAAGGTACCCAATTGAAGTTGGGTCCATAGGGGTTAGCATTTTTCTTTCTTTTAGGAATCCAAATGCAATCACCATTAGGCACATAGAATCTCCTAGCATAGCATTTAAATGATGTGTGCCCCTTTTGCATACAATAGTTGCAAGTGACAGATTTTGAAAATTTTCTAAATCCAGTATTTTGATTAACTCTTGAGTTTCTTTGCTGCTTTTGATTCTTCTGTTTTGGAGGTACAAAAATTGTTTTACCCATTGATTTTGAACCATATTTATACCCCAAACCAGAAGTATCTCCAGCATATCTTTGCACACTTAGCATTTCAGCCAGGTTACATTTTCCCTCGTAAAACTTTCTCAAGAGATCAATCAAATCATTGTTTTCAGCCATAAGCAACAAATATTTTTCACCTTGGCTTTGTTTATACTCATCAAAATCTTTTTGAAGCAATTTATACTTGTCAACATTGCTAGAGGAAGAAGCACACACACATCCATTCAATTTGTAACCTGAAACAAGTTTTTCATTTTCTTCTTTCAAGTTGCAAATCTCATTTTGCAATTCAGTAATCTTTTCAATGTGCCATTTAAGATTTCCTCTAAGCCTATTATTGGATTTTGCAAGTTTTTGGGCTTCCTCATGCATTTCTTGAAAAGCATGAATAGCTTGATCAAGTTCAAAATTTACCTCATCTTCATCACTTAGCAAGTCATCATCTTCATTGATGGTGGAAGTGAGACACATGTTAGCTTCTTCATTTTCCGTGGAAGAATCTGAAGTAGTTGACTCATTATCTTCCCAAGCTATGTATGCTCTTTTAGCCTTCCCTTCCTTTTTCAACTTGCCCTTTCCTTGTTGCTTCCTTAAGTAGATTGAGCGTTCAGATTTAATATAGCCTAGCTTGCCACATTCAAAGCATGTGAAATTGTTGTCAATCTTCTTGTTGAGGTTGTTGTTGCTGTTTTTGCTGCTTTTGTTGAACTTTTTATTCTTCTTCTTCAGGAATTTGCTGAATTTTCTGACCACCATGTTCACATTTTCTTCATCATCCTCTTCACTTGTTTCCTCTTCTTTTTCAGCTTTCAAAGTTGTAGCTTTCAAGGCAATGCTCCTTGATTTCTTCTCTGCATCTTCACAAGATGTTAGTTGAGACATTTCAAGTTCATATTCAAAAAGCTTACCAGACAATGCAGCCATAGAGATCTTTGATAGATCCTTGGATTCCTTGATTGTTGTAACCTTTGGTTGCCAAGGTCTTGTCAAACACTTCAATATCTTGATGTTTAACTCTTCAGTGTCAAAGACCTTTCCAAGACCCAAAAGATGATTTACAATATGAGTAAATCTGGTCTGCAACTGAGAAATGCTTTCATTGGAGTTCATCTTAAACATTTCATACTCATGGATCAAAGCATAATTCTAAACAACCAAGAGGGGGGTGAATTGGTTGAACCTTGGTAATTTAAAATTTTCAAATCAGAGTTTTTGCACAGGATCTTTATCACTTTAAAATTGTTTTCAAATCAACCAATCTTATATTTAATCAAATTCTTTTGTCAAGAAAATCAATAGACAATTGAAATCTTTTTTGTGAAAGTAAATTGAATCAAACACCAAAGCAATAGGAGATGATGAGAAGAGAATAAAGATCAGCCACACTTTTATACTGGTTCACTTCAAACAATATGAAGCTACATCTAGTTCTTCCACTCAACACTAGAATGGAGTTTCACTATTGCAAATAATATTCTTACAAGATATTACAAGCCTCTCTTTATCAACCCTAGATAAAGTTCAGAGATCTAAAACACTATTAGACCCTTAGAGACCAAACCCCACTGAGAACACTACTCAGCAACCTCTAGAGAAACCCTATCTCTAGTTATCATGCAAGAAACCCATTTACAGATAGCCAATCTTTACAGAAATTGAATAACTGTGTTACAACAACAAAGTTTAAGGAAAGAAGTCACCTGATGATCCAATGAATAATGCACATATGAATGATTAATCAGGTTGTATGTTGAAAACAGATTCAAAACATTACTTCCTTAAAACTTTGTAAAGAACCTTCTTGCTTTTTCTTCAATTTAACAACTCATGAAAATATTGTGAAAGAAGAACTTTATGAACCCAGAGAATCACTAAAGAGTGTTTGAAAAGCCTTTGAATGCTCAGTAATACGAATTGGTCAAGTTTTAAAACACAGCTGAGCCAAAGGTCTATTTATAACAAACATTTATAACCGTTAGTAATCGATTAAATACGCTCTTGTAATCGATTATTTTACCCATATAATCGATTAAATCAAGCTTGTAATCAATTAATGTGTTCATAAGAATTCTGGGTTTAGTTTTCAATCAAAATAATCGATTATTACGGTGAGTAATCGATTACACCAGAAAGATGTCCAATAAAGAAAGCACTATGTAATTGATTACTTCCTTTGGTAATTGATTATAACAGGAAGGTATATAAAACCAGTTTGAACTATGTAATCGATCACAAACACTGGTAATCGATTAAGCCAGAAAGCTTCTAAGCCAAAGTATGCATTGGGTAATCGATTATGGATTTTGGTAATCGATTAAAACAAAAAATCATGTAAGCATAGCATATGATGTAATCGATTACTATCTTTCGTAATTGATTAAAACAGAAAAATGATTTCTGATTTTAGCTGATGTAATCGATTACAGTTCAGTGGTAATCGATTACAATGTTCATCAAGGCATTCTAAAAAGTGAATCAAGTGAAAATAATTGATTAACCCGACAAGTAATCGATTACATTGTTCATGAAAGGTTTTCCAGAAAATACAAAGGTCAAAATAATCGATTGTTTTGTTGAAATAATCGATTATAACAGAAAGAAACTTATTTTTCCAAAACCTTATAATTTGTTTTAAAAACTTATGCAATTTTGTCAAGGCCTTGTGAACCCTTTCTCATAACAACATGGATTCAATAAATGATATGAATGCAATGCACTTGGATCACCAGAAATGCTTTCTTCCTTTTACATTCAATCACAAATTAATCTTCAAGGCTTTATGGCATGTTGAAAGTTCAAAACCTTCCTTCTTGAATCAATTCATCTTTTGTGCTTCAAATGGCTCCCCCTCAATACAACAGATTCTGGGTAACAACAACGAGCAATTTAATCGATTATCCCGACGTCTAATCGATTAAATCAGGCATTATGAAAAACATGCGTTGAACTAAGTAATCGATTACAATAAATGGTAATCGATTACACCAGAGTGATGATATTTTCTGTATGAGTAATGTAATCGCTTACAGCTCAGTAGTAATCGATTAAAAAGGACATAAAGGTAGATTATGTATATTCTAAGTTAAAATAATCGATTAATCCGATAGAGTAATCGATTAAACTATTCTTGAGAATTTTCCAGAAAGCATCAAGAACAAAATAATCGATTCTTTGATAGCAAGTAAACATTACCTTTCCTTTTGCCTATGTAAAATACCTCTTCACTCTTACCATCACATATTAAATAGCAATCTTGATTGAAGGAGATTTTATAGCCTTTGTCACATAATTGGCTAATGCTAAGTAGATTGTGCTTCAAGCCCTCAACATAGAGTACATTGCTTATTTTGGTATTCAAGCTATCACCAATGCTACCTTCACCAATGATTTTTCCTTTGTTGTTGTCTCCAAAAGTGACATAGCCCCCATCTTTAAAAATAAAATTCTTGAGCAAGGACATATCACCGGTCATATGTCTTGAGCATTCACTATTAAGATACCATAGAGAGGAGCTTGCTCTAAGACATACCTACAAAAGAAACAAATTACTTCAAAGGAAAAGGTACCCAATTTAAGTTGGGTCCATAGGGGTTAGCATTTTTCTTTCTTTTAGGAATCCAAATGCAATCACCATTAGGCACATAGAATCTCCTAGCATAGCATTTAAATGATATGTGCCCCTTTTTCATACAATAGTTGCAAGTGACAGATTTTGAGTTTTATTTAAATCCAGAATTTTGATTAACTCTTGAGTTTCTTTGCCACTTTTGATTCTTCTGTTTTGGAGGTACAAAAACTGTTTTACCCATTGATTTTGAACCATATTTATACCCCAAACCATAGGTATCTCCAGCATATCTTTACATACTTAGCATTTCAGCCAAGTTGCATTTTTCCTTGTAAAACTTTCTCAAGAGATCAATCAAATCACTATTTTCAGCCATAAGCAACATATGTTTTTCACCTTGGCTTTGTTTATAATTATCAAAATCCTTTTGAAGCAATTTATACTTGTCAACACTGCTAGAGGAAGAAGCACACACACATCCATTCAATTTGTAACTTGAAACAAGTTTTTCATTTTCTTCTTTCAAGTTGCAAATCTCATTTTGCAATTCAGTAATTTTTTCAATATGTCATCTAAGATTTCCTCTAAGCCTATTATTGGATTTTGCAAGTTTTTGGGCTTCCTCATGCATTTCTTCAAAAGCATGAATAGCTTGATCAAGTTTAGAAGTTACCTCATCATCTTCATCCAGAAGATCACCATTTTCTTCATTGATAATTGAGGTTAGACACATGTTGGCTTCTTCCAATTCAGTAGAGGATTCAGAGGTTGATGATTCATTATCCTCCCAACCAATATATGCTTTTCTTGGCTTGGTATCCTTCTTGCCTTTGCTGTCTTGTTGTTGCTTCTTCAAAAAGATTGAACATTCTGACTTTATGTGGCCAGGTTTACCACATTCAAAACAAGTAAAGTTGTTGTCAATCTTTTTGTTGTTGCTAGAGCTGTGTTTGGTGGAATTGTTCTTGTTGTTTCTTGTGAACCTTCTGCCCTTGTTTTTCTTTAGGAATTTGCTGAACTTCTTCACTATCAAGTTCATGCTTTCCTCATCTTCTTCAGTATTAGAGTCTTTGTCCTCTTCTACGTTGGGTGCTGCAGTTTTCAATGCTATTCCTTTGCTTTTTCTTTCTGCATCTTCACCAAAGGTTAGTTGTGATAATTCAAACTCATATTCAAGCAACTTACCAAAGAGGGCAGCCATGGTCATTTTTTGAAAGGTCTTTGGATTCCTTGATGGTTGTCACTTTTGGTTGCCAAACTCTAGTGAGACACTTCAAAATCTTGATGTTTAATTCTTCAACATCAAATGTTTTTCCAAGGCCCAAGAGGTGATTCACTATAATTCCATTTTCATCCAGCTTATTTCTAAAAGTGGATGAAAGTGGAATTATAGTCAGAAACAAAGGTTTTGTTGAAATAATTGATTATAACAGAAAGAAACTTATTTTTCCAAAACCTTATGATTTGTTTTAAAAACTTATGCAATTTTGTCAAGGGCTTGTGAACTCTTTCTCATAACAACATGAATTCAATAAATGATATGAATGCAATGCACTTGGATCACCAAAAATGCTTTCTTCCTTTTACATTCAATCACAAATTAATCTTCAAGGCTTTATGGCATGTTGAAGTTCAAAACCTTCCTTCTTGAATCAATTCATCCTTTGTGCTTCAAATGGCTCCCCCTCAATACAACAGATTCTGGGTAACAACAACGAGCAATTTAATCGATTATCCCGACGTGTAATCGATTAACTCAGGCATTATGAAAACATGCATTGAACTAAGTAATCGATTATAATAAATGGTAATCGATTACACCAGAGTGATGATATTTTCTGTATGAGTAATGTAATCGATTACAGCTCAGTAGTAATCGATTAAAAAGGACATAAAGGCAGATTATGTATATTCTAAGTTAAAATAATCGATTAATCCGATAGAGTAATCAATTAAACTGTTCTTGAGAATTTTCCAGAAAGCATCAAGAACAAAATAATCGATTCTTTGCTGATATTAATCGATTAAACCAATGAAATGCTATTTTTCCAAAAACACTTAGTTTATTTCAAGATTCAAAACAATTTCCTAATGCCTTGTGATTTAATTTTTAAGCTTATGAATGATATGAATGCAATGACTTGGATCATCAGAAAACTTCCTTCCTTTTACATTTGATCACAAGTTTTTCTTCAATTCTTCAAACATGTTGAAAGTCCAAAACACCTCCTTGTCTTCAAATCTCTTTAGGCTTCAAGTAACTCCCCCTCAAATCAACATAAGTCATTCTTCAAGTTTTCCTTTCTACCCACCTTCACGTGAACTACTCTCCTATTATCTCTTTTATTTTTATCCTTCCTTTTCAAAAGCATAAAGAGACTCCATTCCCCGTTGAAGAATCACGTGTAAAGCTAGTATCATTAGGAAGAGATAGACAAGCTTCATAAGAGGTTATAAGGTATGTATAGGGAAGCTATATGATAAAGATAGTTTAAGTGTTGTTTGTGTTTGAATAAGTGTTTGAAGTTCATGTAATGTTGAGTATTTCTATGAATCTCTATGAAGTTCATGTGTTGCTGAGTGATTCTATGAATCTCTGTACATAAATGATATGTTGAATTTCTGAGTAAAAGTATGTAAGACAATGCTTGAGGACTGATGTTGAAAATACATATGAAAAAAGTTATGCATTAAGTAAATCAGTTTCATGTGTCTCCTGTGCATAAGAGTTGCCTCAAAGAGGAGGTATGTATAAGAGTTGTCTCAAAGAGGAGGTGTGTCAGATAGCTGCAGGTATTGCGTTCTTGCGTTCAGACAAAGGGTGTCTGAGCTGGGGGGTGACTCTTGCGGTGGGGAATCACACCACCTATGATGATCACATGAAGTGTGGGTGAGAACCTGTGCAACATCGGGAGACCCTAACTGGTCAGATAAATTCTATGCCACAGAGATGGGGCTATCTTGACAGTTGGTACCAAATATTGAAAGAGTTTAAGAGAATCATGCATCATGATAAGAGTCTAAGAGAATCATGCATCTTTGAGGATGTTGTTATGAATATATGCATCTTAAATATAATATGTTGCTTAAATTATGTTTATCTTAAACTTACCCTATATTTTGTGTCCGTGGTTGACACTTACTATGACCTCGATTTTATTCGGGCGAGCAGATGAACAGCAAAGAGAGACCACTAGCTGTCTACAAGAAGAGTATTTTGTTTGAAGATGATATGTTTGAAGATGTATTCTTTTGTTACACAGTGTTTTGAATTAGTTGTACTATGTAATAGAACCAGTGTCAGTTTGTAATCTTATTATATATATTACTTCAGATTTATAAATATTACTCAGTAATGAAATTTTCTTGGAGTATCAGGTATTGGTAAAATTTTGTTATATTCAACTGGGTGCTTTTAAGAAAGTTGAAAAGAATTTTTTATTAAAAATCAATAAATAATAAGATGGTAAGTCAAGGTGTTACAGTAACCTATCCTTAGGATTCATAGGAAGTACCTAATCTGTTCCTAAGTTGCATGTGTGGATCATGAAGCATCTCCCTATAGGTATCTAATTTGTTGTATCCCTCAAGTTCTTCATCAAACTTCCTAGCACCCTCACATATCACCCCAGCAACAGATTCCCAGACTTCATGGGTGATTTCCATAGTAACACCCTTGACTTTAGAAATCATGTTCCCATGCATGGAACCCTTGGCACAGGCATAAAACACCTTAACCAATTATGGGTAGAAAGTACCCTTCATTTCAAGATATCTTCTAAGACCTTGGGTTTCTAAGAAAGCAGGGAATTGAAATCCTTCCCTTATAAACCAATCTAGGTCTACATATTTGGGTGTACACACTGGTTTAGTGGCAAAGAACTGCAAGTAGTTTATCTTGTCAGACTCATTGGAAAACCACAAGTCTAACCTATTTGGGAGTTGAGGAGGAGGAGGATTGGATGATGATTCTCCAACCTTTCTCCTTGAGGATCTAGCACATTTTGGTGTGGGATTTGACATTTTAGGAAGAGGTTTAGACACAGACACATAACAAGACTTAGAAATATAGCAGAGAGAGAAGACAAAGGTGTAAGGCTTTTCAATGATGCAAGGCTCTTATGTATAGGCTAGATAAATGCTCTTAATGTTCTTATTTTTTTAAAATATAGCTGTTGGAGGTAGTTAAGATACTTCAGTGACCTTTGATTTGATTTAGATTTGGTTGGGCAGTTACATTTCCAGAGAAAAACTGTCAGAAAACGCATCAACAGACTAAATAATCGATTAAATGGTAATAATAATCGATTATTTGCACATTTAGAGCACAAAAAATTGCATAGTAATCGATTATTTCACACATCATTCAAAGGTTGAAGATGACTAGTAATCGATTTTATGTTAATGTAATCGATTATATCATCATTTTGAGAATTTAATCACGTATCAGGCTTATGTAATCGATTATCCCGACTGGTAATCGATTACTCCAGAAGTATTTAAAATTTTAAACAGACATGTAATCAATTACCAATTGGTCGTAATCGATTACTCCAGGAAGCTTCAATTTTTTTCAAAACAAAGAATAATCAATTACGAGTTTGATGTAATCGATTACTGAAGCACAAATTTCATAATCAATGATATTTTTTAATGATTTTAATCGATTAACCCGAAGTGTAATCAATTATTACAGTGATTTTATTAGAAAACAGAGTATTTTGCATATTATTACGAATTTTGCACAGCATAGATCATTTTTAGTGATGAAGGCAGCTATAAAGTTCAATTTGCATGGAAAGGAACACTTAAAACAGGCTAGCATATATTGGATTCATCAAGAATACCTAGCATGTTTCTAAGTGCATAAAATCTATCTCTAGCCAATAGTTTAGTAAATATGTCAGCTGGTTGGTTATGAGTATCAATGAAATCAATTTTGATATTACCTTTTTGAACATGATCTCTGAGGAAATAATGCCTTATCTCAATATGCTTGGTCCTTGAATGTATTATTGGATTCTTTGATATGTTAATAGCACTTGTATTGTCAAATAGCAAAGGTATTTCTTTCAATTCAACTCCAAAATCTTGCATTTGATGCTTCAACCATAGGCTTTGTGCACAACAACTTCCAGCTGAGATATATTCAGCTTTAGCAGTAGACAAAGCAACACAAGATTGTTTCTTGCAATGCCATGAGATCAAGGAACTGCCAAGTAGATGGCAAGTGCCACTTGTACTTTTTCTATCTAACTTGTAACCTGCAAAGTCAGAATCAGAATATCCAATAATATTAATTGAAGCACCTTTGGGATACCAAAGACCAACTTTTGGTGTAGCTTTGAGATATTTGATGATCCTTTTGACTGCTGTTAGATGAGACTCTTTTGGATTTGCTTGATATTTTGCACACAAGCAAACACTTAGCATTATATCTGGTCTACTAGCTGTCAAGTATAACAAAGATCTAATCATTCCTATGAACTTTGACTCATCAACCTTCTTTCCATTTTCACCTGAATCTAGATATGTTGATGTTGCCATTGGAGTTGCAGTATCTTTGCTTTTCTCCACTTCAAATTTCTTAATTACTTAAACGCAATATTTAGATTGATTGAGAAATGTTCCATTCTTCATTTGCTTCACTTGAAGTCCAAGAAAGAATGTTAATTCTCTCATCATTGACATTTCAAATTCTTTCTGCATAGCTGAGGAAAATTCCTTACATAGCAATTGATTAGTTGAACCAAAAATTATATCATCAACATAAACTTGAACCAATAAGATATCATTCTCATGCCTTTTGATGAACAAGGTTTTATCAACATGGCCCCTTGTGAAAGATTGTTCAAGCAAAAACTTGCTTTGTCTTTCATACCATGATCTGGAAGCTTGATTCAACCCATAAAGGACCTTTTTGAGTTTAAAAACATAGTTAGGATGCTTAAAATCAGTAAAACTAAGAGGTTGTTCAACATATATATCCTCCTCAATGTATCCATTTAAAAAGGCACTTTTAACATCCATTTGAAAGAGTTTGAAGTTCATTAAACATGCATAAGCAAGCAATAACCTGATTGTTTCCAATCTTGCAACTGGAGCATAAGTTTCTTCATAGTCTATGCCTTCTTCTTGGTTGTAACCTTTAGCAACCAATCTAGCTTTTTTCTGACTATGGTTCCACTTTCATCAAGTTTGTTTCTAAAAACTCATTTTGTACCAACAGGTTTGAGAGAGGATGGTCGAGAAACAAGTTCCCAAACTTCATTTCTCTTAAACTGATTTAGTTCATCATGCATGGCAATCATCCAATGTTCACCATTCAAGGCTTGATCAATATTCTTAGGTTCAATTTGAGAAACAAAGGCCATATTACAACATAGGTTTCTTAATGAAGATCTAGTAGATACTCCCTTTGAAACTTCACCCATGATGTTGTCAAGTGATAGTCTCTTGTTGTTCTCCAATCTTTAGGCTCTTGAACAGGGGTTGATGTTTTTGCTTCAACACTTGGTTCTTCTTTTCCTTTATTTAAGGAATCATTTAGTTAAACAAATTCTTCCATTGGGCCTGCATCTACATCACACTTCTTTTCCTCTTTAGAGGGATTAGACTCATCACAAATTACATGTACAGATTCTTCTATGCACATTGTTCTTTTATTGAATACTCTATAAGCTTTACTATGTAATGAATATCCAAGGAAAATTGCTTCATCAGCCTTAGCATCAAATTTTCCAAGTGATTCTTTCCCATTGTTCAATACAAAACACTTGTAGCCAAAAACTCTCAAGTGAGAAATGTTGGGTTTTCTACCTTTCTATAGCTCATAAGGGGTTTTCTTTAAATAGGCCTTATAAGTAATCTATTCAAAGTATAGCATACTGTACTTACAGCATCAGCCCAAAAATATTTTGGCAAACTTGTCTCATTAAGAAGAGTTCTAGCTCCTTCTTCAAGAGATCTGTTTTTCCTCTCCACAACACCATTTTGTTAAGGTGTTCTTGGTGCTGAAAAATTATGGTTAATTCCATTTTATATTGGTTCACTTCAAAACCTGAAGCTACATCCAGTTTCTTCTAATTCACACTGAATTAGAGTTCCACTATTATAAAATATTCTTTCAAGCTTTTTACAAGAACCTCCCCTTTATTAACCCTAGATAAAAAACAGAAATCTAAAACCCTATTAGACTTCTAAGGAGAAATATTCAGAGAACACTACTCTAATCTTTATGCTAGAGAACCCTTCTCTAGTCCCAAGCTAGAAGAATCCTATTACAATAGCCAACATCAACGAAATATGTAAACAAAAGCAAACTTAGAACATTCTTCTTCCTTAACCTTTTGAAAGAAACTTCTTGCTTTAAAGAATCACTCAAAAACCCATGAGTGTTTTAGTTGATGCAAGAACTCATAGCACTCAGAAAATCACTTTGAATGTGTTTAGAAAGCTTATGTATGCTCAGAATACGAATTGATCAAATTTTTAAACAAGTTGAGCTTTGGTTTTATTTATAACAAACTTTTGTAACTATCAGTAATCGATTAAACGCGCCTAATAATCGACTAAAATGCTCATGTAATCGATTAAAATAACCTTGTAATAGATTAAAGTGTTTTACAAGATTCTGGACATGAGCAACAAGCAAAATAATCGATTATTCCGTCTTGTAATCGATTAAGACAGCAAGCTTCCAATATCAAAATACATTATGTAATCGATTACGATATTTGGTAATCGATTAAATCAGGAAGCTTTATAAAACAAAATGAGCTATATAGTCGATTACAACATTTGGTAATCGATTAAGACAGGAAGACAGATTTTTCATTTAAGCCTGTGTAATCGATTACTACCTATTGGTAATCGATTCTTCCAGAGAGTCTTAAAATCATGTATAGTAATGTAAAGCTTTGTAATCGATTACTACCTATTGGTAATTGATTAAAGTGTTTCAATAAAGCAATTTATATGAAAGCAAAGGTCAAATAATCGATTATTCCGATAGGTAATCGATTACATTGTTCTTAAGAGCTTTTCCAGAATGAACCAAGAATAAAATAATCGATTATACCTTTAATGTAATCGATTACAACAGTATAAAACCTTTTAATCAAATTTAAAACCTTAGTTAAATGTTAAAAACTTTGTTTGATTTTCATGAAAAACACTTAGTTGAATCAATGAATGAATAAGTGAATGCATGAATGCATGGATCAATCATATAGCTTTCCTTTTACATAAAATTCGAAGTCTTCAAGCATGTTGAAAGCTCAAAATGCATCTTGTATCAAAGACTTCCAATCTTCATGAAGCTCCCATGTATCCAACATTTTCAACAAAATAACATGCCCTTTTGCTCTCCTAACCTAAGGTAAGGTAGGGAATTCTTATCCTAGGTTAGGGTTCCAACAAAATATCAAGTGTTTGGCTCAAAGAGGTTGCAAATGGTAATCGTTATGTCTATTAGGGTAACTTTTTGGCCAGTGGCTTTAAAAGATGTTCAAAAAGAAAGAAGGCCTAAATCATATCTATGCATCATATGTTATGACAATTAGAAATTCATGCAAAATCAACTATAAACAGATCAGTGAGGACACTCAATGTTTTTTATGTGGTTGCACACACTCACTAGGCTTAAGGTCTGTTTTCATGTTCAAATCAAATCAATGTTTTGAAAGATGTTCTTTATCGATTCCTTGTAAAAAGTCCTACCTTCATTTGATCTTTGGAAACCATTCCTTTGCTTTTCATTTTCAAAGTTTCCAAAAATCATTTTATGCTGTTCTGATCCAAATCAAAAACCAAGTTTCAAAATATTTATCTATTGATTCTTTTCAAAACATGTATGTCAGTTAAGCCCCCAAAAAGATTTATACAACCATGTTAATAAAACAAAAAGTATTTAAAATGTGTATTTTCAAAAAGAGAGAAACCTCTATGTGCAAGCAAAAAGAATAAAAAATGCACACAAATTATTCAAGCAAACATCAAAGATAGTAACTAAATAAACAAAGTACTAAATTTAAACGACAAAGCAGTAAAGAAATATAAAACAATGTCACAGAATTTTGAAGATCATGGCTAAGGAGCTTGGTTTCCTCCATTCAGATAATCAATAGGATCTCCCATGTTCTTCATCCTCGCCTGCTTTGCCTTTTCCTAACAAAATGGACCTGTATCCAAGTTCTAACAAAATAGATGATACTTTCAAAAAGATAATATATAAACTTTTCAAAAGTCATATAACATTAAAACAACAAAAATAAAGACAAAAAATTAAAAACACTGGGTTGCCTCCCAGGAGCGCTTCTTTAACGTCATATTAGCTGGACGCCTTTGTTATGGCTTTGGCTCCCAACAATTGGACCATAGGGATGAGCCAATGGCTTTTGCATTTTCCTCCAACATTTTCACTAGTTTCTTTTCTTTTTCAGAGAGACTTGAATGGCTTATGACTGGTTTCTGTGAAGTCCTTGCAAGAAAAATATTTTTAAAATGTGGAGGTACTGCATTTATCTTTATTGGTAATTCTTGATTCTTTTCTTACTCTAACAATTCCTCAAAGAATGATTGCTGGTAAGGAATTTCCTTTGTTGGAGATAATCAAAACTATCATTGTCTTCAGATTCACTCATCTCCTGAAATGCTCCAGCTGATATTTTCTCTAAACAATATTTTCCTTGAGCCAACCTCTTGGAGTCAAAATTACTTCATCCAAGACATCCACTCTAAAACACTCCCTTGTTTCTTTTGGATTTGCTGAAAAAGGTACATTTCTATGCTCAGATAATTGTTGTGCAAGCTGTCCAACCTGAACTTCGAGATTTTTAATGGAAGCCTCAGTGTTCTTTTGATTTGTGATGGACATCTGCATAAATTGAGTTAGAGTTTCTTCCATTTTTGATATTCTATCAGGCTGAGCTTATTGTTGTTGTTGTGGTGGACCCATATTTGAAGAACCTACATAAGAATTGTTAGAGGGACTTACAAAAGAAGAGTTAGTGGGACCATAATATGCATTATCCTTTTGCTGCATCCAGCCATAAGGCTGATTTGAACCTGGACCACCTCGGTAACCTTGGTAATTTCCTTGGAAGTTCTGTTGAGGTTTGGTCTGATCATGCATATAATAAGTCTTCTCGTCTTGTTGGTAATCACCAGATACTTGCTGAAATTGTTGAGGAAATTGGCCTATTTGTTTTGTCAAGGCCTCTATTTGTTGTGTTAAGAGCTTATTTTGAGCTAGAATTGCATTCTGAGTATCCAGCTCCATTATACTTTTCTTTTGAATTAGAGATCTATCATGGTGAGACTGGTAATCACTGGCTGCTATGGAGTCAATGACTACAATTGCTTCCTCCGGGCTCTTTGACATCATTGTACCTCCAGCTGAGGCATCAAGAATCATCTTTGTTTGAGGTCTCAAACCACAGCAAAAAATATGTAATTACGCAGCATCATCAAAATTATGATTTGGGCACCTCTGCAGTAGTGATTTGAATCTCTCCCATGTTTCACAGAGAGATTCATTAAACCCTTGAGAAAAAGTAGCAATGGCTGATTTGGTGCTTATGAATCTAGAGGGTGGAAAGAATTTGGTAATGAATTTCTCCTTCACTTCTTCCCAAGTGCTAAGACTTTTATTTGGTTGGGATTGAAGCCAAGTCTTTGCCTTAACAGTCAAGGAGAAAGGAAAAGCTCTGAGATAGACAGCTTCAGCATCTGCATCAGAGGCTCCCATGGTACTGCACAACTCCATGAAGGTAGACAAATGAGTGTATGGATCTTCATGATCTATTCCAGCGAATGGATGTGATCCAATAAGACTGAGCAATGCGAGCCTCAATTCCACAACCTTTTTACTGAAAGGAGGAATGGCTATGCTCTTCTTCCCCTCCTTTATCAGCCATAATATAAATTACAGGTGGCTTTACTTGTTGAATTAAGGGGGAGCTGCTTGAAGCACAAAGGATAAATTGATTCAAGAAGGAATGTTTTGAACTTTCAACATGCCATGAAGCCTTGAAGATTTATTTGTGATTGAATGTAAAAGGAAGAAAGCATTTCTGGTGATCCAAGTGCATTGCATTCATATCATTCATTGATTCTATGTGTTTAAGATATAGAGTTCACAAGGTTTTGATAGAATTGCTTAAGTTTTTAAATCAAATCAAAAGGTTTTTGGAAAAATAAGTTTCTTACTGTTTAATCGATTATTTTGAGAAAAGAATCGATTATTTTGTTCTTTGTATTTTCTGGAAATCTTTTTAAGAACAGTGTAATCGACTACGCATCGGGTTAATCGATTATTTTAACTTGATTTACTTTTTAAACTGCCTTGATGAACATTGTAATCGATTACCAATGAACTGTAATCGATTACATCAGCTAAAACTAAAAATCATCTTTCTGTCTTAATCGATTACCCAAGACAGTAATCGATTACATCATATGCTATGCTTACATGCTTTCTGTCACAATCGATTACCAAGATCCGTAATCGATTACCTAATACATTTCTTGACTTAGAAGCTTTCTGGCTTAATCGATTACCAGAGGTTGTAATCGATTACATAGTTCAAACTCGTTTTATACATCTTCCTAGTTCAATCGATTACCAAAGGATGTAATTGATTACACAGTGTTTTCATTATTGAATATCTTTCTGGTGTAATCGATTACTCGTCGGAATAATCGATTATTTTGTTATTTAATCATACCCAGAAAAGTTGATGAACAACTTAATCGATTACAAGCTTGATTTAATCGATTACATTAGTATAATAATCGATTATAGGAGCGTATTTAATCGATTACCAATGGTTACAAAAGTTTGTTATAAATAGAACCTTTGCTCAGCTGTTTTTCCAACTTGACCAATTCGTATTTCTGAGCATTCAAAGGCTTTCCAAATATTCTTTTGTGATTCTCTGGGTTCATAGAGTTCTTGCTTTCACAAAACATTTATGAGTTGTTAATTGATGTAAAAAGCAAGAAGTTTCTTTTCAAAGCGTTAAGGAAGCAATGTTCTGAATTTGTTTTCAACTTTCAACCTGATTTAATCATTCATATGTACATCATTCATTGGATCATCAGGTGGCTTCTTTCCTTAAACTTTGATGTTGTATCTCTGTTATTCAATTTCTGTAAAGATTGGCTTATTGTAAATGAGTTTCTTGGATGATAACTAGAGATAGTGTATCTCTAGAGGTTGCTGAGTAGTGTTCTCAGTGGGGTTGGTCTCTAAGGATCTAATAGTGTTTTAGATCTCTGAACTTTATCTAGGGTTGATAAAGAGAGGCTTGTAATATCTTGTAAGAATTTTAATTTGCAATAGTAGAACTCCATTCTAGTGTTGAGTGGAAGAACTGGATGTAGCTTCATAGTGTTTGAAGTGAACCAGTATAAAATTGTGGCTGATCTTTATTCTATTATTTTCATCTCCTTATTGCTTTGGTTAGTGAATCAAATTATTTGCACATAAAGATTTCAATTGTCTATTGTTTTTCTTGACAGAGGAATTTGATTGAATATAAGATTGTTGATTTCAAAACAATTTTTAAAAGTGATAAAGATCCTGTGGAAACTCTGATAATAAAATTTTTAAATACGAAGGTTCAACCAATTCACACCCCCTCTTGGTTGTATTGAAGTATTCCTATCATTTTCATTATGGGTGAAAGAGAATCAAAATAGAAGATCTACTCGGTAGCATTTTGGCTGTTTGTTTCTTTTCCTTTATGTTCTTCTTTTGTGATCTTGGTAATTTTTGAATTAAATAACGATTTTTCTGCAAGAAATTTACCTCAAAAAGGAAAAAGAACAAACTTACAATAACTCGTAAGTACTGAGGTTAGGCAGAATAAAATAAAACACAAGAGAATTTATACAAAATTAAAATAACGAAAGTAAAGAAAAAGTCTTATTCAATTGAAAAATTAAATTTGAAAGAACTGAGTGAGCGACTCAAGTCCCTGGCAACATCGCCAGAAACTTGTTAAGACTTTCAGCAAGCGTACCAATTGTCGTTGTAAGTTACAAAATTTATAAAGATCATCTCCACAGGGACTTGAGCTACTCATTTAATCCAAAGAGAATTTAACAGTTCAATAGTTATGTACAGGAAGGATAAGCATGATTTCATTTAATTAAGAAAGTATGGAAAATTACGGAACTTAGTAAATTGAAATATATTTATGAGAGCACTAACAAATCTCCATAACCCATGTAAAACAACAAAATGCATAAGTCACAAACACAAACAACCCAAAATAGTCAAATACTCAAACATCAAACATTCAACAAGTCAACACAAAAATGCATAGAGAAACATAGCAGACTCACAATTCACTGGCCAAAAAGGTTCGACCTGCTCTGATACCACTAATGTAATGACCCGCCTCGTCGCTACGATATCACTAACTTTAGTCATGTAATTTCAAATTTTAATGAAGACTCCATTAATTTGATTATAAAAATGAGAGTAACTTTTTCGCGGTAATACCTTTATCAAACAACACATAAATACATAAATGAAGACATATGTATGTATATTTTAAACCATTACATATCATTCACATGTCAGAACTTAATTTAGTTTTTACATGTATTTACGCTTGGAATTTACATGCCCAATCAAAAAGGAATCAAGGAACCAACTAAAACAAAAAAAAAGAGTAGATAATAAAACGCAAATTTTTTCCAAAAAAAAAAAAGAATTCCAACGTTACAACTCTCCCACCCTTTTAGAAATTTCATCCCTGAAATTTACCTGACTCAAACAAGGCTGGATAGACTTCTCGCATCTGACTCTCTAGTTCCCATGTTGCATTGTTTTCTGATGTACATCCCCAGATCACCTTGACCAAGGGAATCCCTTTCCCTCTTAAGTGCTTTGTTCGTCAATCCTTGATCCTTGATCCTCAAAGGCAATGTTTCATATGTTAAGTTTTCCTTTACTTGAACATCATCTAATTCGACCATGTGAGAAGGATCATGTATATATTTATGGAGTTAAGACACATGAAAGACATTATGGAGGTTAGAAAGGGGCAGGGGTAATGCAATTTGATATGCCACAGGGCCAACTCTTTTGAGAATTTTGAAGGGACCAATAAAATGAGGCGTGAGTTTTCGGGATTTCAAGGCTCGACCAACCCCAGTCCTAGGTCTTTCCTCCTCTTTTCCTGATAAATCTTCTGCCTACTCTGAGCAATTCTCATTCTATCTTGGAACAACTTGACCTTCTTAGTGGTTTGTTGTACCACTTTAGTTTCTAAAGTGAGGTTCTCTCCAGGTTCTAGTGAACACAAAGGTGTCCTACACCTTCTACCATACATAGCTTTGTAGGGAGCCATACCAATGGTAGAATAAAATCTATTGTTATAGGTGAACTCTATCAATGGTAGAAAACTTTCCCAACTACCCTTTTGTTCTAATACACACACCCTTAAGAGGTCCGTTCAGTCTGACCATCGGTTTGAGGGTGATAGGCTAAACTTAGCCTAAGCTTGGTTCCCAACGCTTTGTTTAGACCCTTCCAAAATCTAGAGGTAAATCTAGGATCTCTATCAGATACTATGCTAGATGGTACACTATGTAATCTGACAATCTCACTAATATATAGGGAGGTCAACTTCTCTAAGGAAAACCTGATATTGATGGGAATAAAGTGAGCAGATTTAGTTAATCTGTCAACAATAACCCAGATAGAATCTAAACCTCTCGGGGTTCTAGGTAGTCCTACAATAAAATCAATGGAGATATTGTCCCACTTCCACTAGGGTATCTCTAAGGGTTACAACTTACCTGAGGGTCTCTGATGTTCTATCTTAGCCTTCTGATAGACTAAACATGCATACACAAACTCACTAACCTCCCTCTTCATGTTTGGCCACCAAAACATTGTCTTGAGATCCTGATACATCTTGGTAGCACTAGGGTGGATGCTCAACTTGCTCTTATGTCCCTTCTCTAAAATCATCTTCCTAAGCTTAGGTACATTGGGGACACAGATTCTATCTTGAAATCTTAGGGCTCCATCTATCCCACATTGAAACTACTATCTCTCCCTGATGAAAACAATGTGAATACACACAATAACCAAGAGGAGGGGTGATTAGTTTAAACTTTGCCTTTTTAAAATCTTTAGAAAATCAGAGTTAAAGGATCTTTATCACACTTAAACCAAGAATGCTACAACCAATCAAATCACTCAGCCTAAGAAAAAATTACAAGAACTTAACTTGTTAAGTAATAAGAATTCACCAAGAATCATAGATCAAGATAACAAGAAGAGATTAAAAGATAGAGATCAACACAAGAACTTATACTGGTTTACCTCTCAACAAGAAAAGCTACACCCATTTTCTTCCAACCAAACCTTGGTTAGAGTTCCACTAAATCAAAACTTGTTCTTTACAAGCTTTATAACAATCATCCTTTATAAACCCTAGATAAAGAACTGAAATCTAAAATCGTATTAGACTCCTAGTGATCAAGAACTAGAGAACCCTTCTCTATTCTTCCCTCTAGAGAAATCCACTATAGAAAGAGCTTCAAGAACCCTTTGTAAAAGTTACAAACAACCAAAAATACAAAAATGAATTTACAAGCAAAGCTAATATGAACAAAGTAATCGATTATTTTTACTTGTAATCGATTACTACAGGGATTCATGGTTCCATAAATAAACTAAGTAATCGATTATTGATAAATGGTAATCGATTAACACAAGCAAGTCATGTTTTGTGTTTATACTGAGTAATAAATTACTTAATGCTGGTAATCGATTATTTTGTTCTTCAAAGCTCAGGTAACAGATTACCAATATGTGGTAATCGATTAAAATAGTGAAAAAATAATTTTTCCAAAAACTTAAAACCATGAGCACTTTACTTTGATGCAATCATGAAATCTTAAACCTTTTCACAAACCATGTGCTTCATGAATGCAAGTAAATGAATGTTTATGCAATGCAAAGGATCATAGGATGATTCTCTCCTACATCAAGCAATTACATCAAACAATTACAAATGCCTTCAATTGAATGGCATGTACAAAGCTAAAACACTCATTCATCTTCAGCATGCATCTTGATCCACCTTCATGCTCCCCCTGTATCTAACACCTGATGTTATGGCTTCGAACTGAGTCCTGAGAAAAGGATCAAACTTCTGGCCCTCTTTGATCTCTCCTAGAAACTCACTAGTAATTCTCAAAGCTCCTAGTCTCACATTGTTAGGGGTAACCTCACACGTAAGGCTAAGGTCTCTAAACTGTTCTAAGAGATCTAACTCCCTAACCATCAAAGCAGATACATGTAAGGACTTCCTAGTAAAGGCATCAACCACTACATTGTCTTTGCCAAAATGATAGCTAAGCTCAAAATTATAGTCATTAAGAAACTCTAACCATCTCCTCTAACGCATGTTCAGGTCTTTTTGACTAAATAAATGCTCTGTCTGACTAAATAGATACTTAAGGCTTTTATGATCAATAAAAAATTCAAACTTAGAGCCAAACAGGTAGTGCCTCCATATTTTAAGAGCAAAAACTACAGCAGTTAACTCCAAATCATAGGTAGGATAATTCCTCTTATGAGTCTTGACTTGTCTAGAAGCATAGGCCACTACCTGGCCATTCTGCATCAGCACTCCTCCTAAACCCATTTTTTATGCATCACAATACACCTCGAAGGCTTCTCTTGGGTTAGGTAAAACTAACACAGGCTCGGTCGTCAGCTTTTCCTTAAGGGTTTGGAAACTATACTCAAACTGGGCATCCCACATGTAACACCCTGAAATTTCGATAACTTAAAAAATATGTGTGATGTATTCCTTGTATTACTTGAATTCTTTATTAATTAGGATTAGTTGAAATGTTATGTGAATTATCCATATGCCATTGCTTGGTGTAAACGTCAAGTATGTGAAGTTTGTTCGAGTTGTGTTGTAATTGAGTGATTTTGAGTTTGACCCGAAAACCTGTTTCAGTAAAATCACCATTTTGAGTTTGGCTCGCCTGGGCGAGTAAAGTCGGCATTAAATACGTCCAATAGCATCTAGATCACAAAAATGGAGTATATTACCTCCCACAAGCCTTCCCTAACCTCCCTCCATCATCCTCCACCACCCACAGCCACCGGAGACCACCACAGACTGCCGTTGCTTGCCATGAGATCCCATCACGGTGAAGAACCTTTTAATCAGATCGAAATCTTCGAAACTTTTCTCGAAGTTTCGATAGAGAATGGAGCTCCCAATCCTCCTTTCTTGGTCTCCTTGAGATAATCTTAGTTTCTTTTGTCTTCTTCTAGCTTGTTTAAGCCTCTCTTGATATCTCTTGTGATTCTGGTACTGTTATTGGTTGTTTCTATACTTCATTTTGAAAACCCTTTGAAAACAAAACTTTATGTGTTAATCAATTACATGTTTTGTATATTGTAGTCCTCCTCTTTAATTTAGAATTTTCCTAAAAATATCAGTCTTGTGATATGATGAATTGTGAATGTATGAACTTTGGGTTGTCTGAAGACCTGGGGAATATGAATCTCAGGTATATGTATTATGTATAGATGTGAAATGTGATTGCTTGTGATGTCGTTGATGATATTGAAATTGAGATTCCATTGATGTAGTTGATGATGTTTAGATGAGATGGTGTTGATGTAGTTGATGATGTTCAAATGATATGATATTGATATGCATGATGATGATATTGAGATGATGTGATGTTGAGGTTGATAATGACATTGATGAGAGATAATGTTGATGTGAACAATGTCATTGTGTGTGGATATACATGGATACCCATGGGGGTGTATGACGGGTTACCCTTGCGAGGAAGGATTTGTTCCTAGCCAGGTCATACATTGATGGTGCCTATGGTTGTATACGGTATATGTCCATGTGGGGTGCATTGACTGGTTGGATAACCTTGTGAGGGTGGCTTAACGAATTTTAAGCATCCCAAGAAAGAAAGGGATTGTTTAAAATTCTGGTGCCTAGCTATCCATGGTCAATGCATCGGTGAGCCCACATTGGTGTGTTACATATGTACATGGGGGGTGCATGACGGGTTACCCTTGCGAGGAAGGATTTGTTTCTAGCCGGGTCATGCATTGATGATGCCTATGTTTCATACTTCATTTGTATGCGTGGAAATAGAATGAAGGCATGCGTGTACATGTGGGTTTCAGTGGGCGAGAATGCAGGTACTAGGTGTCATCAGGTTTGGAATTCCCTTGCGACGCTGGCTGATCATCGGGTGGGGGAATGGTTAGTGCATGATAGGGTGGCCTTGATAAGCGGTCAATCATTTTTCCTGTGAGAGGCTATTTCCGGGAGATGGTACCACATTGCATGCTAATAGATGAGTCAGGTGCATGCATCATTCTATGCATGATTGTTTGATTTATGAACTTCATTGGATGATTAGTTTGTTGAGTGTGTATTGGAATCATGGATTTTTGTTAATGATTGTGGTGGATAATGTTGTTTCCTTCCCAATTGCTGCTATCTGATATTTATTGGTTTTTTTATATAATAAACTCACCCTTGCATTTGTTGTACCGTGTGGTTGGTACCTGTGATGATCGCGAACTTTCGTTCATGGGAGCAGATGAACAGTAGTAGGTAACTTTGGAGGGAGATCTTCTTTTTGGTTGGAGCCGCAAAACCGACGCAATGACATTGGATTTCTTTTTGGAGAAAGAGTTGTGTTTTGTTAATTAACTCTCTCTTATTTAGTCTTTGGCTTTTTGTTGATATGTAATTTCAGGTGTATATACATGTAAAGCTAAAGGAAGTTCTAACATGTTGATGACATGTACTAATTTAATATATATGTACAATGTGTTTAAATATGTAATTGTAATATGTGTATGATAATTGTATTATCGCGAAAAATTTACTATAGGTTTCATAATCAAATTAATGAAGTTTTATTAAAAATTGAAATCTGCACGATTAAGAGTTAGTGATATCGTAGCGACGAAGCGGGTCGTTACACCACACAAAAACTTAACCCCTACGAGTCAGCTTGGTCAAAGGCAAGGCTAACTTGAAGAAACCTTCTATGAATCTCCGGTAGTATCTTGCTAAACCCATAAAACTTTTAATCTCAAACATCGACTTAGGACTCTCCCACTTAAGAACAACTTCTACCTTAGAAGGATCTACAGCAATACCGCCTTGGGATATCACATGTCCTAGGAAACTAACTTTCTCTAACCAAAACTCAGACTTGGACAACTTAGCATAAAGTTGTCGATCCTTAAGGGTTTGCAGCACAATCCTCAAGTGCTTCTCATGCTCCTCTCTAGTCTTAGAGTATACCAAAATATCATCTATGAATACTACCACAAAACTATCAAGATAGGGGTGAAAAATCCTATTCATGTAATCCATAAATACACTAGGGGCATTAGTTACACCGAAGGGTATGACTAAATACTCGTAGTGACCATAATGGGTCCTAAAAGCAGTCTTCAAAATATCCTCAGACTTAACTCGGATTGATGGTAACCCGACCTAAGGTCTATCTTGCTAAACACACAAGCTCCTACAAATTGGTCCATAAGGTTATCTATCTAGGCAAAGGGTATTTGTTCTTAATCGTCACCTTATTCAACTGACGGTAGTCTACACACAATCTCATGGTCTCATCTTTCTTCTTTACTAACAACACTGGTGCTCCACATGGAGACACACTGGTCTCACAAATTGTTTATCCAACAACTCTTCTAATTGTTGCTTAAGCTCGGCTAACTATATAAAAGACATCTTATAAGGGGCTATGGATATGGGTCCGGCACCAGGTATCAAATCTATAGAAAACTCTATCTCTCTCTTAGGTAGTAAATCGGATATATCCTCAGGAAACCCTTCTTGAAATTCCCTAACAACAGGAAGGTTAACTATAGAAACCTTGGTCTCTACTTCGAGGTTGGACAAGATTATGTATACTTGAGAATCTTCTTTCAAAGATGTCACAATTTGGTTGGCATAGACAAACATCCCATTCTTGCTCACTTCAGAATCACCAAATGCCATAGTTTTATCAAAACAGTTTAACAAACATGGTTGAAAGATAACCACTTCATACCCAGAATAACATCAATTTGGCTGACAGGCAAACAAATCAGATTAATAAAGAATTTCCTACCCGAAATCTCTACATGACAATTCAAACACACATCAGAAGTTAAAACAGAACCACTTGTTGGGGTCTCTACCATAAGATCATCACTCAAAGAAGACACAAAAAGCTTAAGTTTCTTTGCACAAAAGCAAGATATAAATGAATGGGTTGCATCGGAATCGAATAGCACAAGTAACGAAATCCCACTTATGAAACATTTACATTGGATTAGATCTTTAGATTTTGAAGCTTCAGCACCATTAAGAATAAAGACTCTTCCAGTGGCTTTTGGGTGTCTAGTTTGGTCTTTCAGACCTCCACCATTCTGCTCTTTCTTGAGATATGGGCAGTCTCTTTGAATGTGACCCTGTTGTCTACACTTGAAATAGGTTGGGTCTTTATTCACACAATTCGAAGAGACATGGCCTGACTTACCACACTTGAAATAAATGATCTGAGTCAAAAAGTAGTGGGTTACCACTACCACCAGAAAACCCCGTAGCAACAGTCATTTGATTATTAGGACGGTTACCATATTGCTTAGGAGGGGTTGGGTATGGTTGCCCACGATTTTGAGATCCAATCTTCTTGTTCTTCATCGGGCCTGTATTCCGATAATATGCCACCTTGTCTCGGGAGTCTTCATCCCATATCCTACACATGTTAACCAGTAGTAAGAACTGACAAACACCTTGATAATTCACAGCTTGCTTAACCTTAGGTCGCAAGCGATTCAGAAACTTCACACACATTGAGCTTTCACCATCTCTTCCTTGGTAATAAGGAAAGTACCTCACGAACTCTTAAAACTTAGCTAAATACTCAGCCACAGTCATGCTCCCTTGCTTAAGCTCTATAAATTCCATCTCCTTCTTGTTTCTAACATCTTCAGGAAAGTATTTCTCCAAAAATACCCTCTTGAAGGTGTAAAATATAGGAACACTTCACACTTAACCAAGAGGGGGGTGAATTGGTTAGACTTGGTAAATTAAAATTTTCTTAAACAAAATCACTTTTGAAACCAAGAATCCTTATTCAATCAAATTGTTCAGTCCAAGGATCCAATAGCTCAAAATTGAATTAATAAACAAAGCAAGACAATCAAGTTGAATAGAATATAATGAAGAGAGAAATCAAGATCAAAGCACACAAAATTTATACTGCTTCACTTCAAACACTATGAAGCTACATCCAATTTTCTTCCACTCAACACTAGAATGGAGTTCCACTATTGCAATTTTCTGTTCTTACAAGTAATTACAAAGTCTCTATTTATCTGTAACACCCTGAAAATTCAAAAACTATGGTCAAAATATTAAATGAATTATTCTTGCATAGCTATTAATGTGAGTATTAGATTATGAGAAATTTGGCTGGTCTATAATTAAATTAATTGGGTGAAATATCAATTAGAGACATTAAGGAAATGTTTGAAGAGAAATGACCATATTACCCTTTCCTTAAATCAGAAATTACAGAAATACCCTTAAGGTGAACATGACGATAATGCCCTTGGATATTTTCGAAAATTACAAAAATGCCCTTAGATATTTTAGTAAGATATTTTAAGATGGAAATTATACAAATGCCCTTGGATATTTTGGAAATGACAAGAATAGAAATGACAATTATGCCCCTAGGATGAATGATGAATTTACCATAATACCCTTCAGGCCAGAAATGACCAGATATCCTTACAGATTTTGTAAGAACTTGATAAAATTATAGAATACTCTTGACTGACAGAATATCAAAATAGCTTGTGACAAGAAACTCTAGAATAGAATTTCTATGAATTTTATAAGGTGACAACTTTGAAACATCAGTCAGAAGAATTCAAGCATTGGAAAAATATGGAAAAATAATAAATAGAATCTATAGAATTTTCTCTAAATTGTGGGGTGTCCAGATTTATTTAATAAAATGGTTTAGTAATTTTGATGATAAAAAATAGTACAGACCAATCAGAATTAAAGTAAGAGCAGTCTTGTATGTAAGGTTTGTGTAGCACTCTGTGTAGATTGCTTGTGAGAAATCTTTACTGTAATTGAAGTCAGTTTCTGGGAATCTCTAAAGTTCTATTATTTAATATTATCCTTAGATAGAAGAGTTCGAAATGAAATTTGCTTCTTTGGTACAAAAATTCAAGTTGAACTTTACTTCCTCTTAAGGAATGCCATGTGTGAATTCATGTTGGAATTGAACTCTTCTTCCTCATAAAAGGTGACATGTGGATACAACGAGAATCATATAATTTTCTTCTTTTTAAGAAAAATATCTTAAGCTTCATAAATTAAAATGATAAGATACAATTATGAAGGCTTAAGAAATATCTAGTCACTTGTAACTCACTATTAATATAAGAATGAGAAAGCTATCATATATGTGCATAATGTAACACCTCAACTTACGATCTTGTTATTATTGATTTTTAATGAAAAATTCTTTTCGATTTACTTAAAAATACTAAACCACAATTTTTCATTACTGAGTAATATTCATAATTCTGAAGTAACATATAATAAGATTACAAAAGATTTTTCCTCACTGATTGATTTTTATAAATATAATGTACAATAATATACATACTGGTATCAATTCTATTACATAGTACAAATAACTAAATCCTTCTATCACAACCGAATACATCTTCAAACATATCATCTTCAAACAACACATCTTCAAACAAAATCCTCTTCTTGTATACAGCTAGTCTCTCTTTGATGTTCATCTGCTCGCCCGAATAAAATCGAAGTCATGGCAGGTGTCAACCACAGACACAAAGCACAGGGTAAGTTTATGATAAACATAATTTAAGCAACAATATATATATTCAATAGGCAGATTTTCATAACAACATCCTCAAAGATGCATGATTCTCTTAGACTCTTATCATGATGCATGATTGTCTTGAACTCTTTTAATAATTGGTACCAATAGTCAATATAGCCCCAGTCCAATGATCCAGAACTTGCACGATCAGTCAAGGTGTCACAGTGGTGCATAGGAAGGTCACCCACACTACATGTGATCATCATGGGTGGCGTGAGTTCCCCACTGCCGAAGCGCCCCCCAGCTCAGACCTCTCTTATATGAACGCTCGTACTCAGTTCCTATAACTATCTGACACACCTCTTCTCGAGGTAATAACGTAGACTAACCCCCGCCGGACATATGTATATGAGACATATAAGATTGATTCACTTTCATGTATTTTTTTATCATCTCATATTTATTTTAAGCATCAGTCTTCATATTCTGTCTCAAATACTTTACTCAGAAATTCAACAGAAAGTATAGAATACAACTTTATATTCATGTACAGAATCTCAGCATATTATTCATGTACAGAGATTTATAGGAATAATCAACACATGAACTTCATGGAGATTTATAGAAACACTCAGCAACACATGGAACTTAGAGAAATTCTTAGAAACTTTTAGCAACATATGAACTTCATGGAAACACTCGACAAACACATGAACATTCAAACACTTATTCAAACAAAACAACACTTAAACTATCTTTATCATAAAGCTTCCCCATACATACTTAAACAAAGTAACACTTAAACTATATTTAACATAAACTCCCGTATACATACCTTGTTTTTCTTATTTTAAAAGCTTGTCAAACTTTCCCTAGCTTCTCCTAGCTTTCACGTGATGCTTGACTATGGTGGGGTTTTTGAAAATGAAAGGATGGGAGGGATAAGGAAGGGAGAGTTACACGTGAATTTGATAGAGAGAATGACTTGAAAGTGATGTGCATTTTAGGTTCCCCCCCTTATATAGTGTTTAGGAAATAATTTAATATTCAAGGACATTTTTTCCCTTCCTAACTAAATGACCTTCATTTAGTTCCATTCTAACTAAATTACCTTCATTTAGTTTCATTCTAACTTAATTACTTCTTGTTCCATTGAATTGTAACTAAGTTAAATGATGACTTTTTACTTTTTAAGAAAAATCTTCTTAAGCTAATTATGTGCCATACAAGTGTCCTAACACTTGTCTTGATCATAATGATTGCCTTTCCAAGTGTCCACTTAGTTGGCATGCCTTTACAAGTGTTCTAACATGTGTCCAATTTCATGAAGCTTCTCCTTGCTTCATCAAAGTTCACGTGAAGGCTAGGTGGAGGTGGAGAAATCTTAGCTTCATTTTCATATTATCTTGCATCCATGCCATACAAGTGTTATGCCACTTGTTTCTATCATGTGGCTTACTTTCTAAGTGGCATATCATGAAGTTTCTTGCCTCTTCTACATGTTTTCTCACGTGAATGACCAATCTAAAAGGAAGGAATACAAATTTTTCTTCCTTTCATGCTACATGTGGTCAATTTTGATGATGAATAAAAATCTAGTTTCTAATATGGCATTTACACATGGTATTTTCTTAAAAAGAAATCAAATTTAATTTGAATTCTTTTATCTAAAGATGAATAATAGAACTCTAGATGTTCCTAAGAATTTATCTCAATGATAGTTTAAATAAATCACAAGTAGTCTATACAGAGCAATATATAAACTTTACATAC
>PYAF01001463.1:0-12203 GCA_007407185.1 Glycine tomentella
TTATGGTACAGTTGAAATCCAAAGTGAGTCCACAGGAAAGAGCTTCAAGATCAATGGACACCGTCTTAAACCATTCCTCAGCAATCCTTCCTTGCTGGATGCAGTTGTGGAGGAGATATCTCTGCTTGACCCTGACTCCCTTCCATCTTCCACTACACCTTAGGGAGTTTTCTTTTTCTTCCTCCTCCTTTATTTTATCACACTTGTCCATCTGAACTTTTATTGTGCCACATTGGGGACAATGTGTAATTTTAAGTGTGGGGGGGGGGGGGAGAGACTGTTTCTTTTTGTTTTGTTTTTGCTGTTTTGTTTGTTTTGTTATCTTGCGTATAGTTTTGCATGTTTCTTTTTGATTTCTGGGTTTTGAATAAGTGTTGACACCTACTTCATGCTTAGATAAGAGTTGCTTCATACTGTATGGTTTGGAATCCATGATTTTCTCTACTTGGAAAGATGATTATGAAGTTTGAAAGGTTGATTTAATTGTAACAGATATACCCTGTGTGAGGATTTGAGCCACTATCTGTTCTTTCATGTGTGCTATACCTCTTAATTGCTTGCACAGTTGCCTTGTCTTGACTCTGTTTGATATTTCTTGGTTCTCATGCATGTTTGGATATGATTAAGGCACTTGTTTTGATAAGCCTCTGGCCAAATAAGCTTACCCTGAATTTAATTCCTTTGACAACCCTGTTGATCCTAATTTCCTTTCTTTTGTTTGAAGCTCATTGCAAGCCTTAAGTGAAAAACAATCATTACCTTAACCTTAGGGAATTTTGGAGCTTTGGAATTGTTTTGGGAATAAGTAAGGGGGTTGCATGTATATATTGTTTCGGATGATATCTCTGGCCTGTTGGTTTACTCTGATGTTCAGCTTATTCTTCATGTTTCTATGCATATATCAGTACCACATATATAAAAAAAAGAAAAAAATATAGAAATGAAAAAAATAATAAATTGAAGAAAAGCTGTGGTGGTTGAAGCAAAGGAAAAGGAATGGTGTTAGAGGCTGATTAGAGTTTTTGGGTTTGTTTTTGTGCTTACTTCTTACTTATTCCCCATTGCTCCTCTAGTCCCTCTAGTTTGCAGCTACTTATCCCATATTTTATCCTCTCCCATGTCCTTGACCACATTAAACCCTGAAAAGACCTTTTGATCCTTATGTGCATGTTTATTGGGTGTTGATGAGTCACTATTTATCACTATTTACTCATCTTTCTGTACTCATTTTAATCCCTAACTTGTGCTTAATCGTTCATATTTTGCACTATTTATCATTTAGGACTTAATTAGACCGATAATTCAGATTTTAATTAATTTGGATTATTTTAAGTTTAATTATTCCAATTTTTATTTTCAGGGTAGATTAATAATTAAATGTGCTCGGAATTAATTTTTGGACTTGAAGATTGGAGTGCGCCACGTCAGCATCATTTTCCACATCAGCAACTTATTTTCGTTTTATTTTATTTTAGTGATTTTCTGGGCCAAAATTGTTAGGGAAGGCCCATTTTCGTTTGTGAGACAATCACTAATATTTGGGAAACTGTGCCCATGCAAAACATACAGAACACTATTTTCGTTTTAGGGTTTTTAGAATATTTTCGTTTTCTGCTCTTCTCTGTTTCTAATTTCGTTTTCTGCTGTGACTCTGTTTAGGTTTTCACTTTCGTTTGTGATTTCTATTTTAGAATACAATTGCTAATTTCATTTTCTGCATTTAGGTTTTCGTCCAATGTTCATTTTCACTTCAATTTATGTTTCTGTTGCTATTTTCGAATTAATGGAAGGCTAAACCCTAGGGTTAGACCCTAGGACAGATTGCAGACCTTTAATGGAGGTTCCTTGTATTTGCAATTCGTTTTCTGCTTGGTTCTTCCTTGTTTGGATTTCTGTTTTGTGTTTTTTCGAATTAGGGTCATGCTTAATGATTCTGATATTGATTGATTCAGTAATCTCAGGTTGCTTAATCCTGAGAGCTTGCCTTGACGAGGTTCACGTTTGCTTAATTCGTTTAATGATGTTTTAGGTTAATCTTCGCTTAGTCGATTAACCTGGACTGATAAGAATTAAGTAGAACAGATTATCTTTCGTGAACCAAGGATATTAGAGGCGCAATCTGTTCTAAGGTCTTACTTGTTTTTAATCACTGCAATTAGTTGTTAATTTATGTTTTGAATTAGATTTTCGCATTCTGCCAAAAACCCCCCTTACATGTTTAATCCCTTAAACATTGACAATTGGTCCTTGAGAGACGACCTAGGAGTCACTACCTAGTTACTGCATTTAATTTGTATTAATTTGACCGAGTGCGACCTCGCGATCACAAGCACTCTAGAGAGACTATCCAAACATGCATCAAAAGAGAAACCATAAACAGTGAAATCATCCATAAACACCTCCATGCAACTCTCTAATAGATCAGAAAAGATGCTTACCATGCACCTTTGGAAGGTGCCAGGAGCGTTGCATAGGCCAAAAGGCATCCGGGTGTAAGCAAATGTGCCAAATGGACAAGTGAATGTGGTCTTGTGTTGATCCTCTGGTGCAATATAGATTTGCATGTAACCAGAAAAACCATCAAGAAAGCAATAATGTGATTTGCCTGCCAATCTCACTAAAACTTGATCAATGACAGGTAGAGGGAAATGGTCCTTGCGAGTGGCCTGGTTGAGTCTCCTGTAATCAATGCAAACTCGCCAACTGTTGGTCACTCTAGTCGAAATCAGCTCATTATCTTGATTCTTCACAACTGTGAGACTCGACTTCTTAGGAACCACTTGGACAGGTGAAACCCAATTGCTATCTGAGATGGGATAGATGATCCCTGCAGCTAGTAGCTTCGCCACTTCCTTCATCACCACATCAAGAATAGTGGGATTCAGCCTCCTCTGGGGTTGCCTCACTGGTCTAGAATCATCCTCCAAAAGTATCCGATGCATGCAGATGGACGGATTAATCCAGGAAGATCAACAAGTGTCCATCCAATAGCCTTTTTGTGGCCTCTCAAAACATGCATAAACTTCTCTTCATGCTCCAGTGGCAGACTACTAGATATGATAACTGGAAGCTTCTGAGCATCATCTAAATATGCATACTTGATGTGCTCAGATAGTGACTTCAGCTCCAAGGAAGGGGCTGAATAGTGCAAGGTAAGGAAATAATAGGGGCTGAGGGAAGTGGGATAGTAGGCTCAGAACTTGTATTTGTACCTGAAACACAATCAGAGTGAAGTGCGGAGGAAATTTCCGCACAAATACTACACACAGCAGCAGAATCATCATAGATACAATTACAAGAACCAAGATCAAAGTCAGAAAAGTCCGAAGAAAGATCAGAAAAATCATAAAGTAAATAAAAAATATCTACACTATCTATTGCAGCATCAATGATATCAAGAAGAAAAACAGAGTGCTCCTCTACAGGATGTCTCATAGCCTCAAAAATGTTAAATTGAACAATGTCATCACCAAACTCCATATAAAGAGTTCCTGCATGCACATCAATTTTAGTCCTGGTTGTCATCAAGAATGGTCTCCCTAGGATCAATGTGGAACCATGGATGGAAGACTCATTCTCCATATCCAAAATGTAAAAATCTGCTGGGAAGATCAGATTATTAACTCGCACCAGCACATCTTCAATAAGTCCAAGTGGAAGCGCAACACTCCTGTTGGCTAAGTGGATGACAACACCAGTGGGTTTCATCTCACCAAGGTGTAGTGCTCTGTAAACTGATGTGGGCATGACATTAATGGAGGCTCCAAGATCACACAAGGCATCTGCAAAAGTAATATCTCCAATGGTGCATGGAACAGTGAAGTGCCAGGATCCTTGCACTTCTATGGCAAGGTGGATAGTGGAATGGCATCAATAGTTTTGCCCTGTATCAGTGCAGAAACATTTCTGCCCATCTTCACTTGCTCATTTCCCTTCAGCTTCCTCTTGTGGGTGCACAAATCCTTCAAGAACTTTTCATATTTTGGAATTTGTTCGATGGCATCCAATAGGGGAATGTTGACTTCCACCTTCCTGAAAGTCTCAAGTAGATCATAATCAAGCTCCACTACTTTCTTTGCAGGGATGGCTCTAGAGGGGAAAGGTAAGGGAATCTGTTTTGGTGCAGAATCTGTTTTGGCACCATCATCAACTTTTTTACCAGCACCAACATCAATTTTAGCACCAGCATCTGGAAGTTCTGTGCCACTCCTCAAGGTAATAGCACTCACATTCTTCAGATTAATAACTGGTTGTGCTGGAAGGTTACCAGAACCCTGCTGTTGCATCTGGTTGACAGTTGTAGCTAACTATCCAATTTGAGTCTGCAGGTCCTGGATGGTGGCACTGATATTTTGTTGAAACTGGATATTGCTGGTGGCCATTTGCTTCATTAAATCCTCCAAAGAAGGTCTAGAACTGGCCTGCACAGGTTGTGTAGGTGTAGGTGCAGGTGCAGGTTGTTTGAACTGTGGTTGTTTTCTGAAAGGAGGAGGTTGGTATTTAGTAGTGGCAGGCTGGAAGGGTTGCTGTGGAGGTCTAAAGGGCTGCTATTGTTGTGGGCCAGGACCATACCTCAAATTTGGATGATCTCTTCAACCAGGATTATAAGTGTTGGAGTAAGGATTATAATGCTGTTGAGGTCTGAATGACTGACCAGGTTGCATGGCAGAAACTTCAGCAGGTTGTTCTGTCTCTTGGAGAGTGGGGCATGCATCTGTGGGATGATCAGGCGCACAACAAATACCACAGAGCCTTGGTTGATTGGCTGCCAACACATTTTTGTTGTTGCCCAATAGCAAGCTGCCTCACAAGGGATGTCAACTCTGTCAATTTGTTCTCCAATCTCTGGTTATCAGCAACCATAGAGACAAAAGCTTCATTTGCGGCCATCACCTTGGATGTTGCAACTCTAGCACCAAATTGTTGATAGTTGGCTGCCATGTTAGAAATCAACTGCCTTGCAGCAAGAGGGGTCTTGTCCATTAGAGCGCCTCCACTAGCTGCATCTATCATACTCCTATCCATCAACATCAATCCTTCATAAAAGTACTGGATTAGTAATTGCTCACTGATTTGATGGTGAGGACAGGTAGCACACAACTTGTTGAATCTCTCCCAATACTCATACAAAGACTCTCTGGGAAACTGCCTTATGCCACAAATTTCCTTCCGGATGGATGCTATTCTAGAGGCAGGGAAGAATTTCTCCAGGAATCTTCTCTTCATGTCTGTCCAAGTGGTGATAGGATCTGGTTGAAGGTACAACCAATCCTTAGCAACACCATCCAATGAGAAAGGAAATGCTTTCATCTTGACATAATCCTCATGAACATCATGCGGTCGCAAGTCCATGAAACTTAGGAAGCAAATGGATCAGTCCAGATTTCAGCTCATAACTAACCTCAGTCTCAGGGTATTGAATACACCAAGGTTGGTAAACAACATCAGGTGTAGCTAACTCCTTAAGAGTTAGGTTGTTATCATCCATGATATCAAGATGTGTAGAAGAAGAAGGAGTAGAAGTAGAATCAGAATCAAAGTCAGAAGACGCTATGCTACTGTCTAAAACTACACTATCAAAGTCATCCAACCTAAGGTTTTGTCTATTTAATCTATGAAATGTCCTATCTATCTCAGAATCAAATGAATGTAATTCACTTGATGTGGACCTTGAAAATGATAGGAATACTTCAATACAACCAAGAGGGGGGGTGAATTGGTTGAATCCTTAGTAAATTAAAATTTTCAAATCAGAGTTTTCACAGGATCTTTATCACTTTAAAAATTGTTTTGAAACCAAGAATCTTATATTCAATCAAATTCCTCTGTCAAGAAATCAATAAGTAAATGATAGTTTTCTGTGTAATGAAATTTGATTCACAAACAAAGCAATTAAGAGATGAAGAGATAGGAATAAAGATCAGCCACAGATTTTATACTGGTTCACTTCAAACACTATGAAGCTACATCCAGTTCTTTCACTCAACACTAGAGTAGAGTTCCACTATTGCAAATAATATTCTTTCAAGAAATTACAAGCCTCTCTTTATCAACCCTAGATAAAGTTCAGAAGTCTAAAACACTATTAGACCCTTAGAGACCAAACCCAAAACTGAGAACACTACTCAACAGCCCTTAGAGAAACACTATCTCTAATCTTCATGTAAGAAACCCATTTACAATAAGCTAATCTTTACAGAAATCAATTAAAAGATTTACACCTTCAAAGAATAAGGAAAGATTTCACCTAATAATCCAAAGAACACATGCATGCGAATGATTCAACAGGTTGAAAGAAAGATTACAGACTCAATGCATCCCTTTCCTTAAACTTTGAAACTTAATGATGCTTCACTTCTTCAAATCAAAAACCCATACGAATTTGTGAAGCCTAGATGCTTTTTGAAAGTCAGAAACACACTAAAGAAAGCTCATGAATGTTTGTGATTGCCCAGAATACGAATTATTCAATCTCATAAAGCATAGGGCAATGGGTTCTATTTATAACAGCTTTCTAACTGAAAATAATCAATTAAACACGCTCCTGTAATCGATTACTTCGCATTTGTAATTGATTATTCCAAGAATGTAATTGATTAAAGTGCTCCTGATATGTTCTGGGTTTGAGCAATGAACACTATAATCAATTATTCCGTCAAGTAATCGATTAAGACAGACACTCATGTTTTTCAAATACACTGAGTAATCGATTACGAAATTTGGTAATCGATTAAGACAGACAATCCAATATTCTCAAATGTATTATGTAATCGATTAAAACGATATGTAATCGATTAAATCAACAGAACATGTTAACCATAGGCATTATATGTAATCGATTACGAACTTATGTAATCGATTAAGACAGTCAGTATGATTTTTCCATTTTAGCCTATGTAATCGATTAATTCGATATGTAATCGATTACAATGTTCTTGATTTGTTTTCCAGAAGGCACGAAGAACAAAATAATCGATGCCAACAATGCTATAATCGATTAATGCAGGAAAACTTCATTTTTCCAAAAACTTTGATTTTAAAATGCTTTACTTGTTAATTGTTTTTATTCAGACCTTCAATCTAACAATCCTAGATGAATGATTATGCATGATATGCTAATTAGATTATCAGATAACACATCTTCCCTTTTACATGAATCAAATTGATCTTCATAGCTTCTTTGGCACATTTGCAATGAGGCATGTTGAAAGCACGAAACACCAATGCTTGATTCTTGTTCATTCATGCATGACTCCTCTTGAATCAACAGACCTAGTCATACACAATGCAACTCATAAAGGATAATAAAAAGCACAAAAACAACCCTAAAAAGTTTATACAAAAACTAAATTTTAAAATTCCAGACTATTTTTTTTTACGCCCGCGCAATCAGCGTCAAATTGGCGAACCTGTGGCGCGACTAGCGCTAGTTCTGGCACGATCAGCGTCAAATTGCCGAACCTGTGGCGCGACTAGCGCCAGGTCTGGCGCGATCAACGTCAAATTGCTGAACCTGTGGCGCGACTAGCATGGGAACCGCGCTATTAGCACCAGGACTTCAACAGAGGCCCCTGGGTTCAAATTCTGGGCGCGATCAGCGTGGATGGTCACGCTGGTAGTGCTAGCTGGGCGTTCTGCTATGTTTTTCTGGGTTTTCCTCTATTTTTATGGGCAAATGCAAAGCTAATGCAAGAATTTAACCAAGCTAATGCAGTAACTACAAGCACATAATCATGTAACAAGCATAGTTGTGCAACAAAACATAAAAATTCAAGAATTAAAACTACTTCTATGAACTAATTGCAATGAATTAAAGCTAGCACACAATGAACCGTGTCCCCGGCAACGGCGCCAGTTTTGATAATGCGTTGTCGAGACGCATCAAAAACAATTTTACTAAGCTAATTCTGCAGCACAAAGCTAACCTAGGTCAACTCAGAGACACGATCAATATGGTTCTAGCTTCAAATCATTGATAATAATAAGGGGGGATTTTTGTCGAACAGTTGGTATGCGCAAAGTAAAACATGCAAGAACACAAACTAAAATTAAAGAACAATGCATAAATTAACAAGATTATCAAGGAGTAAAGTAAAACAGATTAGAAAGCATCAATCCAATTCACCAACCCAAGCTATTCGAATCATCATCATTCCCATAAATTGATTCTATCATGAACATTCATTCAATCTTAATAGAAGCAGTTCAATCGATTCTACTCCTAAATTGATTGAAATCACAACCCTAACTGAAATATCATTCAATTAATCTTGTGATTATCATTTGAAATTAAGACATGAATCCATAATCCTAATTCACTTTCAATCCTAAATGCATTCATAATGATGAAAACATAATAGAAATTGAAGAAGAAGGTGAACATTCAAGTAGAATTCGAAATACCGAACTGGAACTCCAATTCTTCTCTTGCTTGAGTTAGATCCTTGGATTGATTAATGATTTAGCCTTCCATGATGATCAACAAGGAAAGCCCCATGAAGTGAATGTAAAAAAATGGAAGAATAGCAAAATGGAAATGAACAAGATGAAGAACAATGAAGAACACTTGAGAGAAAATGAAGAACAAGCTTTTGATTCTAAAAACTAAAGAAAGAAATATAAAACTTGCTTATTGAATTGTAAAGTGCTGTCCAAGTTTCACTAAAGTCACTAATACATATAGTGGTTAAGTTCTGAAAATGGAATGGGCCATAAACAAACCCAACAATCTAATTATTTACTATTTACGCCACTAAAAGTTCAATTCGCAGCCCAAAATTACAAGTGCAGAGGTGTGAACTTTGAAGCTTAAAATGAACCTCCAAATGATAGAATTAGCCTCGGTCTATTTCTAGAAAACTTGTAGATCTTTTCGTTATCTTTCCAGGGACTCCTAAAATGATCCATTCGAAGATCGATAGCACTCTATAGGCCCTGCACAAGTCAGACAAGTTAAGTGAGCAAAAATCCGAAAATACGTTACAATTAGCAATTAAGCCCACTTACTTGCCTAAGACAAAAACTGAATTAGAATAGGAAAATAAAGGTCCAAGAGACGTCAAATAAGATAAGAAGAATTGAAAAATATTTAACTAAAAGCACTCTATCACAAACCCACTGAGAACACTACTCAGCACAACCCCTAGAGAAACCCTATCTCTAGATTACAAGCAAGAGACCCAATTACAATAGACAATCAAATACAAATTCTCAAAAGAATTATAACCACTGAGTTTAAGGAAAGAAATCACCTGATGATCCAATGAATGATATGCAAATGAATGAATAAACCAGGTTGAATGATAAAAACAAACTCAGAACATCTCTTTCCTTAACTCTTGAAAAGAATTTCTTGCTTCAAGAATCACTTAAAAACCTATAAGTGTTTTAGGAAGACAATAACTCATTGAACCCAGAAAATCACTAAGAATGTGTTTAGAAAGCTTATAAAGGCTCAGAATACGAATTGATCAAGTTACTAAAACTGCTGAGCAAGGGTTCTATTTATAACAAACTTTCTAACCATCAATAATCGATTACATACGCTTCTGTAATCGATTATTTTTCTCATGTAATCGATTAAACTGTTCAACAAACTTCTGGATATGAGCAACGAACAAAATAATCGATTATTCCGTCTTGTAATCGATTAAAACGGAAAGTTTCAAAAATACAAATACACTATGTAATCGATTACGGATTCTGGTATTCGATTAAACCAGGAAGCTACATAAACTATTTTGAACTATGTAATCAATTACTACATTTGGTAATCGATTAATGCAGCAAAACATGTTAAGTACAAGCATATGATGTAATCAATTACTAACCTTGGTAATCGATTAAGACAGGAAGGTGATTTTTTCTGTTTAGCCTATGTAATCGATTACAGCCTATTGGTAATCGATTAAACTGTTCATTAAGGCAGTTTATAAATGAACTAAGGTAAAATAATCGATTAATCCGATATGTAATCAATTACATTTTTCTTGAAAAGTTTTCCAGAATGCACTAAGAACAAAATAATCGATTCTTATCTTAATGTAATCGATTAAACCAGTAGAAAACTTTATTTTTTCCAAAAACCTTTGATTTAATTCAAAGCTTAAACAATTTATCAAAGCCTTGTAAATTCTATTACTCAAACTAATTGCCTTAATGAATGATGTGAATGCAATGCACTTGGATCACCAGAAATGCTTCTTCCTTTTACATTTAATCACAAATTAATTTTCAAGGCTTCAAGGTATGTTGAAAGTTCAAAACCAAGCTTGACTCTTTGTCCATTCTTCAAATGACTCCTTTGTAACCAACAAACAAGGCTACACAAGATTGTTTTTTACATTGCCAAGAAATTAAAGAGCTTCTTAGAATATGACAAGTACCACTTGTGCTCTTTCGATCCAATTTGCATAATGCAAAATCAAAGTCAGAATAACCAATTAAATTGATTTTTGTACCTTTGGGATACCAAAGTCCTACTTTTGGTGTGGACTTTAAGCATTTGAAGATCCTTTTCACTGCTATTTGATGAGACTCCTTTGGATTAGCTTGATATGTAGCACATAGGCAAACACTTAACATTATGTCTGGCCTACTTGCTATGAGATAGAGCAATGATCCAATCATCCCTCTATACTTTGACTCATCAACACTTTTTCCTCTTTCATCAGAATCTAGGTAAGTGGAAGTTCTCATAGGAGTTGCTGCAGTTTTGCAACTTTCCATTTCAAACTTCTTCAACATTTCCAAACAATACTTTGATTGACTTAGGAAAGTTGCATTCTTTTCATTTATTTAACTTGAAGGCCAAGGAAGAATGTAAGCTCTCCCATCATAGACATTTCAAATTCACTTTGCATGCTTGCTGCAAATTCTTTACACATGGAATGGTTAGTAGAACCAAAAATAATATCATCAACATAGATTTGTACCATAAGCATATCTTTGTTCTTCGTTTTCATGAACAGAGTTTTGTCCACTTCTCCTTTTGAGAATGATTGATTAAGAAAAAACTTGCTTAGTCTCTCATACCAAGACTTGTTTCAATCCATACAATGCTTTTCTTAATCTGTACACATGGTTAGGATATTGATGATCTACAAAACTAGGAGGTTGGTCAACATATATCTCTTCATCAATATAACCATTAAGAAATGCACTTTTCACATCCATTTGAAACAATTTAAAGTTCATTACACATGCATATGCAAGGAGTAATCTAATAGCTTATAGCCTAGCAACTAGAGCATAAGTTTCATCATAATCAATGCCTTCTTCTTGGTTGTAACCCTTTGCAACCAATCTAGCCTTGTTTCTAATTATGATGCCACTTTCATCTAGTTTGTTCCTAAATACCCACTTTGTGCCAATAGGTGTGTGAGTGGAAGATCTAGGTGCTAGTTCCCAAACATTGTTTCTTTTAAAATGATTTAGTTCCTCATGCATGGCAATCAACCAATGTTCATCTAATAAGGCTTGTTCAATGTTATTAGGTTCAATTTGTGATACAAAAGCCATAGTGCAACAAAGATTTCTTAAGGAAGATCTAGTTGATACTCCCTTTGATACATCACCAATTATGTTGTCTAATGATAGGTCTCTTGAGGTTCTCCAATCCTTGTGTTTAGGTGTAGTTGTTCCTTGATTTATGTCTTCTTTAGTTTCATCTTCTTCCAGCTGTTTGGCCTGTATGTGCTGCTGTCTTTCTTCTTTGTTTTCTGCATCATTATCACTCAAAACTTCTTCTTGAGAAGGGTTAGATTCATCACATACAATATGTACAGACTCTTCAACACACAAAGTTCTCTTGTTAAAGACCCTATAAGCCTTACTTTGCAAGGAATATCCTAGAAAGATAGCCTCATCAGCTTTTGAGTTAAACTTACCAAGGTTGTCTTTACCATTGTTCAAAACAAAGCATTTACAACCAAATGCCTTAAAGTGAGAGATGTTTGGTTTCCTCCCTTTATAGATTTCATAAGGAGTTTTCTTTAAAATAGGCCTTGTAACGCCCCAATTTACTAATCAGGGTCATTACCAAACATACATCCAAACAAACATATAACCAATCAGAGTTTAAGCAGTTTGGAAGCATAAACTAGAAGTGACAACATCCAAGTCACTATCATAACACTGTACATCAAAATAAGGTGAATATACATCAGAGTTACTACTGTACTATACAAAACTGTACAAATAAC
>PYAF01001464.1:2765-32475 GCA_007407185.1 Glycine tomentella
AAGAACCTACATTGGTTCAATTCAGCCAAAACACATATATAATCACGTTTTCACCGATTATTTGGCATAACTTTTGTAAAGGTACTTAAGTTAATTTAGGCCATAACATTGCTCATTCACACACACTTCTCCCTTCCTAGAGCCAAACTCAAACTTCATCACAATTCCAGTTTCAACATGCCATATGGCTCAGAACAACCTCCTGACTACATTTCCCTAAAGAACCTAAGCCTAATTCCAGCCCTATCAATACTTGGTTACTATTCATCCAATCCCCATTTCACAAATTAAACGGTTAAAATAGAGGTTTCTTACCTCAGATCAATAGAGGAAAGGCTGGAGAACTCTTTCTCCTAGCTCTGGTGTCCTGAACCCAGCTTCTTCCCTCTCCAAAGCTCACCCTTTGAGGAAACTCAAGGAAATGGGAGTTCTCTCACAATTCTCACAGCCAAGGCTGGATTTTGGCTCTCAAATGGTTTTAATCAAGTTTAGAAGTGATTAGGAGGTGTTTTGGTGGTTTATAATGAAGATATGAAGCTCCTAAGGCTCATTAATGGCTGTCTGGACGAAGGAGGAAGAGGAACAGTGGTTTCCTCTGGAAAAATCATGAAATCCCTTTATATAGGGGGCCTGACCAACATTCCGCGCCCTTGGCGCCACTTTGGCGCTCTTGGCGCCACTTTCCAGTGCATCTGGCGCCCTTGGCACCACTTTGGCGCTCCTGGAGCCAGTTTCCAGCATCTGTGGCGCTCCTGGCGCCACTCTGGCGCTCCTTGGCGCCACTCTGGCAACACAATCAAGGCTCTTGCCTATCAGAGAACCATCAACAAGTGACTCTACACAAGTCACACAGGCATATACAGAGCCACGATTCAAAGTCATCATAATCAAAAACTGAAAGCTAATCCTTCATTTATTCAATGCTCTCAACAAGTTTCTCTACTGGACCCTTGGCTAATTCTAGCCCCAGCTCATATGGGTCACTATTCATAAGACCCACAGGATCAAAATTAAATGGAAAAACTTGAGTCTCTTACCTCAGTGGCGACTAGAAACACCTCAGGACAACTCCCTCGAGCTTTTATGTCCTTTATACACCGTGGTTCTTCGTCAGACTCAAGTTCTCTGAGCTTTTTCCTTTGAGGTTCCACTTCTCACTCAAAAGGGGTTTTCCAAGAGCAGAATTGAAGGATTCAAGCTTTCAAAGGTTTCTCTCAAGATTAAAGGTCATAGGGAGGTGTTTAGGCTAGTATATAGGGTCCTATAAAGCTTGGAACAAGCTCTAATGGAGGCTGGGTCATGGGGAAGAAGAAAGAGCTGACTTTTCCTTCAAAAATCGCGTTTGACCCTTATATACTCAGCCTGCCTGAGGTCTGGCGCGATCCGCGCCACAATGTCGGTGGTCCGGCGCTAACAGCGCCAACCCCGCGCCATTAGCGCCAGCTTCCCGAGACCTGTGGCGCCATCCGCGCCACATCTGGCGCCATCAGCGTGAAAATCCAGAGAAAACTGATTTTCCAGGGCACTTCTGGCGCTATCAGCATGATCTTTGACGCTATCAGCGTCAACTCCTAAAACAAATGGCGCTATCCACGCCAACCTTGGCGCTGGCCGCGTGGAAATCCAGAGAAAATGGGTTTTCCAGGCCACTTACCGCGCTAACTGCACGACCTATGGCGCGACTCGCGCTGGCTGGAAAACCTCTGGCGCCCCTGGCGCCACATTGACGCCCCTAGCGTTAGCTTCCAGTGGGTCTGGCGCGATCAGCGCTAGCCCTGGCGCCATCCGCGCTGCACCCTCCACAGAGTTTTCTCATGTGAATCCCCGCGCGACATGTGCCAAGAATGAGGGTCCTTACACAAATTACCAACAATTTGGTACTAGAGTAGCTGCACCATTCAAGGTTGTTGCAAATGAAGTATTTGTTTCTATGGTTGCTGATAACCAGAGGTTGGAAAATAAAATGACAGAATTAACATCCTTTATGAGACAAATTGCCATTGGTCAACAATAAAATGTGATGGTAGCCAATCAACCAAGACTGTGTGGTATCTGCTATACATCTAATCATCCAACAGATACATCTTCTACTCTCCAAGAAACTGGACAAACTACTGAAGTTTCTGTCATACAATGTGGACAACCATTTAAACCTCAACAACAACAATATAATCCCTACTCCAACACTTATAATCCTGGTTGAAGAGATCATCCAAAATTGAGGTATGGTCCTAGTCCACAACAACAGCAACAAACACAACAACTGCAACCATTCAAACAACAACAATATCAACCCTTCACCAGCAAATACCAAGCTCCCCCGTTCAGACAACAACAATTTGCACCTACATCTGCATAACTTATGCAGAGCAGTTATGGACCTTCCTTGGAGGACTTGATGAAGCAAATGGCAACCAACAACATTCAGTTTCAACAGAATGTGAGTGCCTCCATCCAAGATCTGTAGACGCATATTAGACAGTTAGCTACAACTGTCAACCAGATGCAGCAACAAGGTTCTAGCAGCATTCCAACACAACCAATTATTAATCCAAAGAATGTGAGTGTTATTACCTTAAGGAGTGGCAAAAAGCTTCCAAATTCAATAGATGTTGGTGCCAAGATTGATGATGATGCCAAAATAGATTCTGCACCAAAAACATATTCCTCTACCTTTTCCTTCTAGATCAATTCCTACAAAAAAAGTGGAGCTTCATTCTGATCTACTTGAGACTTTTAAAAGGGTAGAAATCAACATTCCTTTCTTGGATACCATCAAATAGATTCTAAATTATGCAAAGTTCTTGAAGGGTTTTGTGCACACACAAGAGGAGGCTGAAGGGAAATGAGCAAGTGAAGATGGGAAAAAATATTTCCGCACTTATACAGAGCAAAACTGTTGCTTCCATTCCACCATCCTCCCTTCCACAGAAGTGCAAAGATCCTGGCACTTTCATTGTCTATTGCATCATTGAAGATTGTACTTTTACAGATGCAATGCTTGACCTTGGAGCATCCATTAATGTTATGCCCACATCAATTTATAGGTCATTACAACTTGGTGATTTGAAATCCACTGTGTTGTCGTTCACTTAGCCAACAAGAGTGTTGCACTTCCACTTGGAGTTATTGAAGATGTATTGGTGCGAGTTAATGATCTGATTTTTCTAGCCGATTTTTACATTTTGCATATGGAGAATGAGTCTTCCAGCCATGGTTGCACATTGATCTTAGGGAGACCATTCTTGATGATAGTCATGACCAAAATTAATGTGAATGCATGAACTCTTTCCATGGAGTTTGGTGATGATGTTGTCCATTTCAACATTTTTTAGGCCATGAGACATCTTGTAGATATCATTGATGTTGCAGTAGATAGTGTAGATATTTGTACAAATTTACTTTTTGAATTTTCTGACTTTTCTGATTTTGATCTTGGTTCTTTTAACTGTACCAATGATGATTCTGCTGTTGTGTGTAGTATTTGTGCAAGGATTTCCTCTGCACTTCACTCTGATTGTGTTGCAGGTACAAGTGCAAGTGCTGATTCTCCAATCTCCCTTCCATCAACCACCAATCTTCCATTATCGTCCACTATTCAACCACCTTCCTTAGAGCTGAAGCCACTACCTGAGCACCTTAAATATGCCTATTTAGATGACGCTCAGAAGCTCCCAGTCATCATATCTAGTAGCCTATCACTTGAGAATGAAGAAAAGTTGTTGCAAGTTTTGAGAAGTCACAAAAAGGTCATTGGATGGATGCTTGCTGACCTTCTCAAAATAAATCCTTCCATATGCATGCATCGGATACTCTTGGAGGATGATTCTAGGCCGATAAGGTAGCCACAGAAGAGGCTGAATCCCACCATTCTTGATGTGGTGAAGAAAGAGGTGATGGAGCTGCTAGCTACATGGATCATCTATCCCATTTTAGATAGCACATGGGTTTTACTTGTCCAAGTGGTCCTTAAGAAGTCGGGCATCACTGTTGTGGGAAACCAAGATAATGAGTTGATTAAGACTAGAGTAGCCAACAGTTGGCGAGTTTGCATTGGGTGTAGGAGACTTAACCAGGAAATTCGCAAGGATTATTTCCCTCTCCCATTCATTGACCATGTTCTGGAGAGGTAGGCAAGTAAATCACACTATTGCTTTCTTGATGGTTTTTCAGGTTGCATGCAGATTCATATTGCACTGGAGGACTAACACAAGACCACATTCACCATTCCATTTGGAACATTTGCCCACACTAGGATGCCCTTTGGCCTATGCAACGCTCCTGGAACCTTCCAGAGGTGCATGGTGAGTATCTCTTTTGATTTATTAGAGAGTTGCATGGAGGTGTTTATGGATGATTTCACTATTTATGGTTCCTCTTTTGATGCATGTTTGAATAGCCTCTATAGAGTTCTTAACCAATGCATTAGGGCTAACCTTGTTCTTAACTTTGAGAAATTTCATTTTATGGTAAATGATGGTATAGTCTTAGGGAATTTGGTCTCTGGTAGAGGTATTGAGGTGGATAAGGCCAAGATTGATGTTATTACTTCTCTACCTTACCCCGCTTCTGTGCGGGAAGTGCGTTCTTTTCTTGGACATGCAGGTTTTTATAGGAGATTCATCCAAGATTTCAACAGGATTTCACTTCCATTGTACAAGCTTCTCCAAAAAGATGTCGACTTTGTGATTGACCAGCCTTGCAAAGAAGCATTTGAGAAGTTGAGAAAGAAGCTTACTACCTCTCCCATCATGCAACCACCATATTAGGAGCTTCCCTTTGAGCTCATGTGTGATGTCTTTGACTATGCACTTGGGGTTGTGTTCTCACAGAGAGTTGATAAACTATCTCATGTCATTGCTTATGCTTCATGCACTTTAGATGCAACCCAAGTTAACTATAGCACCACTGAGAAGGAGCTTTTGGCTATTGTTTTTTCTTTAGATAAATTCATATTTTATTTGCTTTGCTCCCATATCATTGTCTTTACTGACCATGCAGCTTTGAAGTACCCGTTGAAGAAACCTGATGCTATACCTAGATTGATCAGGTGGATGCTTCTACTTTAGGAGTTTGATATTGAGATTAAGGATAGGAGTGGTGCAGAAGACTTGGTTGTTGATCATTTGAGTAAAATCAAGGGACCTGTTGAGTCCTTTCCTATTAGGGATAATTTCCCTGATGAGCATTTGATGCATTTGCATTCATCACATGTTATACCTTGGTTTGCTGACATTGTGAATATCATTGTTGCATTTGTTGTTCCACATCATGCATCTGAAAATAATAGGAATACCCACAATAACCAAGAAGGAGGTGAATTGGTTAAAACCTTGGTATTTTAAAAACTAGTTCAAATCAGAGTTCAGGATTTTTATCACTTTCAAAACCAAGAAATCAATTTACTCAATCAAATGTCTCAGCCCAAGAAATCAATAGATCAAAACTGAACTTGTTGAACAATGAATATGAATCAAAGAACCAATGACCAATGAATAAGATGAGTAATAGAGATAGAGAAACAAAACACAAGCAATATACTAGTTCACTTCACAAATGAAGCTACATCCAGTTTCTTCTAATCAACACTAGATTAGATTTCCACTATTATAAAATTGTTCTTACAAGCTTTTACAAAAACCTCCCCTTTATCAACACTAGATAAAAAATAGAAATCTAAAACCCTATTAGAAATCTAAGGAGCAAGAACCAAAGAACACTACTCTGTTCTTGAGCTAGAGAAACTTCTCTAAAACCAAGCAAGAAGAACCCACTTTACAATAGCCAAATACAACAATAATTCAGAACCAAATTTAGACACAAAGATTAAGGAGAGAGACAACCTGATGATCCCATGAATGTTATGCACATGAATTACCAAATCAGGTTGAGAAGCAAACTAAATCAGAACATGCTTTTCCTTAATCTTGAAAAGAATCTTGCTCAAGAATCATTCAAAGACCCATTGATGTTTTCAATGAAGCAAGAAGTAAAAATATTGAGAAAATCACTTAGGAATTGCTTAGAAGGCTTGTGTATACTCAAAAATACGAAGTGGTCAAGTTGTTAAAAAAGCCAAGCCTTCAAACCTATTTATAACATAATTTGTAACTAACTGTAATCGATTAAACGCACCTAATAATTGATTAAAATTCTTATGTATATCGATTAAATTATCACTTAATCAATTAAAATGTTAAAGAAGCTTTCTGGGTTTCAGCAACGAGCAAAATAATCGATTAACCTGAGTTGTAATCGATTAAGACAGAAAGCTATGTTTCACAAAATGAACTATGTAATCGATTACGGATTTTGGTAATCGATTAAATCAGAAAGTAGGCATTTTCTAAATGAAATATGTAATCGATTACTGATAATGGTAATCGATTATCACAACAAGGCTTAAAATAATATTTTAACTATGTAATCAATTACACTAAGTAAGTAACCGATTAAAACCTTTAACAAAGCAGTTTATTTTCAATCAAAGGCCAAATGATCAATTAATCCGATAGGTAATCGATTAATTTGTTCGTAAAGGTTTTTCCAAATTGAACGAAGAACAAAATAATCAATTATATCGTTAAGTAATCGATTAAAACAGTAAGAAAAACATTTTTCCAAAAACCTTTTAATCAGATTCAGATCTTAACCAAGATGATAAAACCTTTGGTGATTTAATGAAAACCATTTAAGCTTAATGATGAATGAATGAATGCAATGCAAGGATCAATCAGATTGCCTTTCTCTTACACTTGAATCAATTACAAAACTTCAAGGCACTTCAAGCATGTTGAAAGCTCAAAACCATTTCTTGAATCAAAGTCTTCAACTCTTCATGATGCTCCCCCTATATCCAACAACATCTAGGTCTCAAATAGATAAACTTAAGAGTGATGCTAAATATTATTTGTGGGATGATCCTTATTTATGGAGGTTTGGAAGGGACCAAGTGATCTGCAGGTGTGTACTAGATCTTAAGATTTAGTCTATTCTTCAATTTTGTCATGACACACCTACCGACGATCATTTTGGTCCTCAACGAACCACTAAGAGAGTATTGGATTGTGGGTTCTATTGACCCACCATGTTTAGAGATGCTCACCACTTTTCGACATCTTGTGAACGGTGTCAGAGAGCAGGAACGACCATTACGCATAGGCATGAGATACCTCAATAGCCCATTATTTTCTGTGAGATTTTTGAAAACAGTATGAACAACACACAAGAACTAAGAGGGGATGAATTGTTTGATCTTGGACAATTAAAAACTCTTAAACAATCAGAGTTAACAAGATCGTATCACAAAAAAAATCCAAGATAGATTTCAACCAATCAAACACCACTACTCAAAGAATGCAATCAAAGACTTTTTGTGTTGATTGTGAAATGCAGCACCAATGAATGACAAGTTATAACAACAAGAAAAGAATAAGATGAAATAGTCAATACAATGATTTATACTGGTCCACTTCTCAACCTAGAGAAGCTACATCTAGTTCTTCTAACCAACAAGTTAGAGTTCCACTAATAACAATCTGTTTCTTACAAGCTTTTACAACCACTCTCAATCACACCTAGATCAAGAACGACATTTCTATCTCACTTAAAATCTATGTGATCAAGACATAGAGAAAACCTATCTCTACTTTTTCCTCTAGAAACACCTATTGTAGAAAAGCCTTAAGAAAACCTATTGTTATAGCTGCACACAAAAAGAAATTCAAAAGATCTTACAAACAAGTTGTATGAAAGGAAACCACCTGATGATCCGGTAATGATGTATGCAAAAGATTATCAGACTTGAATCAATGGTGAAAGAAACAACTTCAGAACTTTCCTTCCAAAACTTCTTTTGAAACTTCCCCAAAAAGAAATCCTCTTTAGAAATCTTGAAGCTTGAGGATTTGTGGGTCTAATACAGTTTAGCACTTTTGGAATCTTTTCTTACTACGGAAAGTTTATGAAAATACTTTGATTATTCATTGTGTCTTTTCAAAACACCTAACAGCTATTTATAGAAATCAGTTTGTAACTGTCAGTAATCGATCAATTGACTAATGTAATCGATTAAATTCATTTATGTAATGATTATTAACTCATTTAATCGATTAAAGTGTTCTTGAACTTTCTAGAAAAGATTTATGAGCAATGTAGTCGATTAATTCACAATGTAATCGATTATCACAGGAAGATTTTTCTGTGATTTTGTGCATTGTAATCAATTACTATACTCTTGTAATCGATTAAAGTGCTCTTGAAAGCTTAAGTAATAGATTACCATTTGCTGGTAATCGATTAAACCAGTGAGAAATTATTTTTCCAAAAACTTAAACATTGAACACTTGGCTTTAAATGCAATCATGAAAACCTTATGTTTTAGAAAAGCTTTTTCACAAAACTTATGCTTTTATGAAAACATGAATGTAAAACCATGAATGAGATTTATGCAATGGATCATAGGAAGTCTCACTTAGACATACACAAATTACAACTACCAACCAATTGATTTGGCAAGTAAAAAGCCTAAATACTTTGCTGCTTAAGTGACTCAGCTTCTTGATCCTCTTGAGTGGGGTATTTATTTTATGGGTCCATTTCCTGTTTCTCATGGTTTTCCATATATTTTTCTTGTTGTTGATTATGTTTCTAGATGGGTTGAAGCTAAGGCCACCAAAACTAATGATTCTAAAGTTGTGGTGGATTTTGTGAGATCTAACACTTTTTGCAGGTTTGGTGTGCCTAGAGCCATTATTAGTGACCAGGGGAGCCATTTCTGTAACAGGTCATTGACATCCTAGCTCTAGAAGTATATGGTTGTGCATAGAGTTGCTACAACTTATCATCTCCAAACTAATGGGCAAGCAGAGGTTTTTAATAGAGTCAAGCAAGTGTTGCAGAAGGTAGTGCAACCTAACATGAAGGATTGGAGCAAACTACTTTAAAATGCTTTATGGACTCACAAGAATGCTTACCAAACACCTTTGGGGATGTATCCCTATAGAGTGATTTTTGGTAAGACATGCCACTTTCTGGTGGAGATTGAGCACCGTGCTTATTGGGAGGTGAAGAGTTGTAACATGGCATTTGATGAAACGGGTATAGAAACAAAGCTTTAACTGCAAGAACTTGAACAGATCCACTTAGAAGCCTATGAGAACTCCAAGATTTACAAGGAGAAAGTGAAGAGGTTTCATGACACTAGGATTCTTACGAAGGATCTCCATATTGGCCAAAAAGTGCTCTTGTTTAACTCTCGCCTCAAGCTTATTTTCGGTAAACTTCGATCTAGATGGGATGGACATTTTGTTATTACTAATTTTTCCCGATGGTGTAGTTGAGATAAAAAATGAAGTTACCGGCAAGGTATTTAAAGTGAATGGTCACCAACTCAAGCTATTTCATGAGAGCCCTCAAGTGGGGGAGGAGCTTGTGGCAGACCTCTCTTTGGTCTTGCCAACTTTATGTGATGATGTGCCTTGCATGTTATTTTAGGAGTTTCCTTTTCCTTTCTTTTCTATGTTGTCTCTTTGGTTGCATTTCATCGCATGCTTACATTGAGGACAATGTGCACTTTAAGTTTGGGGGGAAGGATTTACAAAACCTGTTTTATCTGTTTTTTGTTTTCTCGATTTTCAGTTATTTGTTTTTTTTTTATTTTCTATATCTGTTTTTGTTATATTTCTGTCTATTTTAGGTTTCCTACTTTTGTTTTGCTATATTTGTTTTGTTTTATTGTTTTGTGTTTTGACTGTTTTTACATACAGAAAATAAAAATGAAAATAAAAATTTATTTTTTGCAGTAGTTGTTTTCTATTTTTTGTTGAATTTAGGCACTTTTTCATGTTTTCATAGGATTTCTAACTTGTATAAATTGTGAGAAATGTACCCTGTTGGATTGAGAGGTTTCATACTTGATGTGAATCATTGTTGCAATTGTTAAAGTGATAAGAAGGCTTGGAAAATCAATTTGAAGGTAGATCATGTGAGATAGAATTATGCCTTGTGAGTTTTTGGGCCTTTGTGGATGAATCGAATTATTCCATTCATGTTCTTTCATGTGCGATTTCACCCTTGTGCTAGATTACTCTAGGTTTTGCCTCGTCTCTCTTGTCATTCCTTGTTACAAATGCATTGATTGAGATGATTTAGGCCTTCTTTCTTTTAGCCACTAGCCAAATAAACCTACCTTGCATTGATATCCATTGTCACCTTTTTTGAGCCTTTAACCTTTTCTTTCTTGTGTAGCTCATTACAAGCCAAAAAGTGGAAAACCAGGTTATCCTAACTTTAGAGAGAAAAAATGTGCCTTGGAATTGTTTTGGGAGTGGGTTTTAAACAAGTGTGAGGGATTTGTATTTTGTTTTGATTTGGAAGAAAATAAAAAGAAAGAGTATAAAAAGCAAAAGTCCAAAGAAAAAAAATAATAAAAAAAGAAAAAAGAAAATGAAGAACAAGAAAAGAAAAATAAAAAAAATGGCAATAAAAGTGGGTTGTGGTTCATTTTCATCATTGTAAGTTCTTTTTATTTTAATTTTGTTGTTCTCCACCTTGTTGGATATAGGGGGAGCAACAAGAAGAATGAAGCCCATGACTTAGAAGAATGATTTGAGCTTTTCACATGCTTTAAAGATTGTAGGAGAAGCCAATCTTTTGAACCTTGCATTGCATACACATAATCATTAACATGCTTAAGTGTTTTCATTAAAATATTTTAATTGATTACACAGCGGATTAATCGATTATTTGGTTTATATTTGAAACTGGAAAAGCTTTGATGAACACTTTAATCGATTACACAACTCCTGTAATCGATTACATAATGTAAAATGGATTTTGTGCATTGCTATGATAATCGATTACCATTATTCGTAATCGATTACATAAGCTATTTGAAAAAGCTTGCTTCACTGCTTTAATCGATTACCATAAAATGTAATCAATTACACAAGCTATTTCTAAAATAAAACTTTTCTGTTTTAATTGATTACAACTCGGGTTAATAGATTATTTTGTTTGTTTTGAAACCTAGAATGAAGCCTTGAACACTTTAATCGATTAAGTGACAATTTAATCAATTACATAAGTTATTTTAATTGATTATTTGGCACGTATAATCGATTACAGGTTGTTACAAAAGTTGTGATAAATAGAAAGAAGGCTTGGCTTGAATCTGAACTTGAACACTTCAAATTTTCTGAATATACACAAGCCTTCTAAGAGTTTGAAAGTGATTTTCTGTGTTAACTAAGCTCTTGTCCCACTCTTTAATCTTCATGGGTATTAAATGATTTCTTGGGCAAGAGATTTCAACGGAATGACGGAGAGCATGTTCTGAAATTCTTTTTCTGCATTCAACTCTGATTGGTAATTCATATCCATTCATATTCATTGGATCATCAGGTTGTTTCTCTCCATAATATTTGGTTGTAAATTCATTTTGTATTGTTTGTTATTTGATGCTATTGTAAAAGGGTTCTTTGAAGCTTGTTCTAGAGTAGTGTTCTCTAGGTAAGAACAAAGTAGTGTTCTCTGGTTCTTGCTCACTACAAGTCTAATAGGGTTTTAGATTTCTATTCTTTATCTAGTGTTGATAAAAACATTTTGTTGTAAAGCTTGTAAGAACAGGAATTTATAATAGTGGAACTCTAATCTAGTGTTGATTAGAAGAAACTGGATGTAGCTTCTTTTGAGAAGTGAACCAGTATAAATTCTTGTGTTGCTTTTCTATTCCTTAATCTTTATCAGTTATCTTACTCATTTTGTTCTTGGCATCATTATCATTACTCAACAAGTTCTATTTTGAGCTATTGGTTTCTTAGACTGAGTGATTTGATTGATTAGTATTCTTGGTTTAAAAGTGATGAAGATCCTTTAACTCAAATTTTATAAACAATTTTTTTAAATACCAAGATCAAACCAATTCATCCCCCCTCTTGGTTATTGTGGGTATTCCTATTGTTTTCACACCTTATTTCTTTATTTCTACCCCTCTTTTTACTTGTTGGCTTACTCGCCATTGCTCCTTTTTTCTCTTAGTTTTATCCTAAATATCTTTCTTTTATCCACACTTACCTAAACCATACATTAGAAACTAATAAAAGCCCTTTTGATCTTTTGATGCATGTGTATTTCAAGTTGAGTGAATTAGAGTCTTGTCAATATTTGGATGTGCTAGCTACATGTGGTAATTGAGTGTAAACACAAACCAACACACATTTGATGAGGTTGAGTGTTGTTATTTGAGAGATTTCTATCACCTTGGTACATTCTTAATATTAACTTGGCCACTTTTCCACTTTGCACTTTGTGATCATCTGTTCGTGGAGTACTTGTTACCTTGATATCATTATTCCATTTGACATCTTTCTCACTTTTGTGAATTATTAGGATCCATTGAAAAATGTGTGTGCCTTTTTCATACCTTTTTTTTTAGTTTGTGGTTTATTCTAGTTTAATTGTTTTTCTCTTAGTCTTTCTTTTAGTTTTGCCCAGGAGTGCAAAAGATAAAGTGTGGGGGAATTGGATTGAGCATTTATAATTTAGTATTTCCTATTCTTCTTAGCTTATTTGATTTCTCTTGTATTCTTATTTTCTCACTTTTAACTCAGTTTTGGTCTTAGGAAAATAATTGAGCTTAATTGATAATTGTTGCTTATTTTCAGATTTTGTGCTTACTTGACCTATCTTTGTTGTGCAGGACCTAGAGGATTCTACAGAACTCCAAATGGAGCATATGAGTATTCCTTAAAAAGCTAAGGAAAAGAGTTACAATTTGGTCAGAAATAAGCTTGGGCTAATTCCACCGGTTTGAGGGTCAAATTAGGCTTGGAAGTCAAAACCTCTGCACTTGAGTTTTGGGTTGCGAGTTTGGGTTTTGATTTGTATAATTAGCATAATGAGTTAGTTTAGATGGGTCTAATTAGAGTCCATCCCTTCATTATGTTTAATCACTATATATTAGAGTAGCTAGACAGGACAAAAACAGAATTTCTAGCTTCTTGTGCAAGTTTTCATAATTAAAATATTTTCTCTTTTTCTCTCAACTATTCTTCATTGTTCTTTATTTTTCTTCTTCCTTTCATCTCCATTCTTCTAGTTTCTCACACAAATTTTGTTGCTCTTCCACTGATGGTGATCATGGAAGGCTATACAATCAATCAATCCAAGGATCCAGTCCAAGCAAGAAGAATTTGAGTTCTGGTTTGGTATTCTAATTTTTGTGTGAATGTTCATCTTCTTCAATCCTCTTTTCGATTTTCATGATTATGAACATGTTTACGATTCAAAACAAATTAGGTTATAGATTTAATTCTTAATTTTGAATTTTAATCATAGATTGTTTGGATGATATTTCAATCCAGTTTGTGATTTCAATTGATTTAGGAGTTAATTCGATTGAACTGCTTCTAATGATATTGAATGAACCTTCATAATATGATCATTATCTGAGAACTATGATAATTTGCATTGCCTGGTTTGGTGAATTGGATTGATATTCTTGAATCTGTTTTACAACATCTTTTATCAATTGTGTAAGTTTTTGCATTTTTCTTCAATTCTTGTTTGTGTTTCTGCAATTTTTGTTCACTGTTTGCAAACTGTTTGATAAACCCCCTGTTGTTTATAAGTGGATTAAGTCAGGAACTAAATTGGATTGTATCTCTGAGTTGACCTAGGTTAATCCTGTGCTACAAAATTATCTTAGTTTTATTTGTTTTGTAGCGTTTCAACAGTCATTATCATAAGCGAGTGATGGCTAGCCCATATGAGTTAACCCTGAATCTCTTCATAATGACCCTCAACATTCTTCATATTGGCTCTAGTTTTAGTTTCAACAAATAACCACCAAAGCATAATAGATGCATGGATGAATCTTCCATATCTAAACAAAAACATTTATGAATATACAATATATAAAACAACAAGAATTAAGGGAGGGACCAAACAAATCAATATGCAGTAATTCAAGTGGTCTAGAGGTAGAAACAATGTTTTTACTTTGAAAAGAATTTTTAGTTTGTTTCCCCTTTTGACAAGCATCACAAAGTTTGTCCTTTTCAAACTTGAAATTGGGTAAACCAATTACTATATCCTTTCTAATTAGCTTGTTCATATGATGCATGTTTATGTGACTAGCCCTTCTATGCCATAGCCAAGATTCATCGATCTTGCCTATTAGACAAGAAGTGTTGTGAAAGAATGCATGATCAATTGAAAGTAAATAAATGTTACCTTTACTTTTACCTATGCGAATCACTTCTCCACTTTGTCCATCACAAATCATGCAACAATTCTCATTGAATGAGACTTTGAATCCTTTATCATAGAGTTGGCTTATGCTTAAGAGATTATGCTTCAAACCTTCTACAAAAAGAACATTTTTTATCTGGGTTTTGAAGCTATCTCCAATGTTGCCTTCTCTAATTATCTTTATCCCCATAAGTGACATATCCTCCATCTTTAAGAGTTAGATTTGTAAGCATAGACATGTCACTCGTCATATGTCTAGAGCATCCACTGTTAAGGTACCATAATGAGGATCTAGCTCTTAGACATACCTGCAAAAATCAAATCAATTTATTAAAGAAGGTACCCCAATTGAGGTTGGGTCCATAGGGGTTAGCAGCTTTCTTTTTCTTTTGAACCCAAATGCAATCTCCATTAGGCACATAGAATCTCCTAGTATAGCATTTGTAAGATGTATGTCCTTTTTCCTTACAATAGTTGCATGTTACAGATTTTGATGTTTTTCTAAAGAAAGCATTTTGATTGATCTTTGAGTTTTTGAACTTCCTTTGATTTTTCTGTTTTGGTGGCACAGATATAGTTTTTCCAAAGGACTTTGAGCCTTGTTTGTACCCCAAACTAGAAGTATCTCCAGCATACTTTTGCACACTTAACATTTCAGCCAAGTTGCATTTTCCTTTGTAAAGCTTTCTCAAAAGATCAATTAAATCACTGTTTTTGGATAAAAGTAACATGTACTTTTCTCCTTGACTTTTTTTGTAATCATCAAAATCTTTTTGCAGTAAGTTGTATTTGTCAACATTTGTGGAAGAAGAAGCACATACATATCCATTCATTTTGTAACTTGAAACAAGTTTTTCATTTTCTTCTTTCAAGTTGCAAATTTCAGTTTGCAATTCAGTAATTTTTGCAACATGCCATCTAAGATTTCCTTTGAGCTTGTTATTAGATTTTGCAAGCTTTTGGGCTTCTTCATGCATTTCTTGGAAAGCATTAATAGCTTGTTCAAGTTCAGAATTTATCTCATCTCCATCACTTGATAGATCATCATCTTCTTCATTGATAGTGGAGGTGAGACACATGTTTGCTTTTTCATTTTCAGTTGAAGATTCTAAGGTTGTTGACTCATTATCTTCCCAAGCTATGTAGGCTCTTTTAGATTTTCCTTCCTCATCTTGTTGTCCCCTTGTTGCTTTTTCAAGTAGATTGAGCATTCAGATTTGATGTGGCCAGGTTTTCCACATTCAAAGCAAGTAAAATTGTTGTTAATCTTGTTGTTGTTGTTGTTGCTGTTGTTGTTGTTCTTTATGAACCTTTTGTTCTTGTTTTTCCTCAAGAACTTGCTGAACTTCTTGACAACCAAGTTCATGTTGTCCTCTTCATCCTCATCACTTGATTCTTCCTTTTTTTTAAGCTTTTGAAGTTGCAACTTTTAGTGCAATGTTTTTTCTTTTCTTTTCTGCATCTTCAGCAGAAGTTAGTTCAGACATTTCAAGCTCATATTCAAGTAGCTTACCAAATAGTGCAGCCATGGACATTTTTGATAGATCTTTGGATTCTTTGATTGTTGTCACCTTTGGTTGCCAAGGCCTTGTAAGACACTTCAAGATCTTAATGTTTAATTCTTCAGTATCAAAGATCTTCCCAAGACCCAATAGATGATTGACAATATGAGTGAATCTTGTCTGTAGCTGAGAAATACTTTTATTGGTGTTCATCTTGAACATCTCATACTCATGGATCAATGCATGTTTTCTTGATCTTCTAACTTCTTCAATTCCTTCATGAGTAATCTCCAGCATCTCCCACATTTCTTTTGCACTTGTGCATCTCACTGTCCTAAAAAATTCATCAAAAGAAAGTGCAGAGGTGATCCTATTTTTAGCTTTAAAATCAAATTGAACAACCTTTTGTTCAGCATCTGTCATCTCATCCCATTCTTTGGAAATCAATTCATTGGCAACAGTTTTCTTTGGAATAACAGAACCCTTTTCTATAGCATTCCAAGAACCTGGGTCATTTGATTGAATAAAGATTTTCATTCTATTTTTCCAAAAACTGAAGTGTTCCCCTTCAAACATAGGAGGCCTGTTTAGAGAAGCACATTCTTTGAAGGTTATTTGTGAGGTATTCATTTTTCTTTTTGAAGAAAAAATAGTGATCTTGAATAACTCTCAAGAACCAGCTATTGATGCCAATTGAAAATAATATGAATACTTCACAATAACCAAGAGGAGGGGTGAATTGGTTAAAACCTTCGTATTTTAAAATCTAAATCAAATCAGAGTTTCAGGATCTTTATCACTTTCAAAACCACGAAATCAAATTACTCAATCAAATGTCTCAGCCCAAGAAATCAATAGATCAAAATAGAACTTGTTGAACAATGAATATGAATCAAAGAATTAAAGATCAATGAATAAGATGAGAGATAGAGAAATAGAATCAAAGACACAAGCAATTTATACTGGTTCACTTCACAACTTGAAGCTACATCCAGTTTCTTCTAATCAACACTAGATTAGAGTTCCACTATTATAAATTTTCTGTTCTTACAAGCTTTTACAACATCTCCCTTTATCAACCCTAGATAAAGAATAGAAATCTAAAACACTATTAGATTCTAAGAGACAAAGAACCAGAGAACACTACTCTGTTCTTTACACTAGAGAACCCTTCTCTAGATACATGCAAGAATCCACTTTACAATAGCAATCTTACACAGAAATTCAAAAACAAGAATTACACACAGAGATTAAGGAGAGAAACAACCTGATGATCCAATGAATGAAATGCAAATGAATTACCAAATCAGGTTGAGAAGTAATCAAACTCATAACATTCTCTTCCTTAATCTTGAAAAGAATCTTGCTCAAGAATCATTCAAAGACCCATTAATGTTTTGAATGAAGTAAGAAGTTAAAACATTGAGAAAATCACTTAGGAATTGCTTAATAGGCTTGTGTATACTCAGAAATACGAATGATCAAGTTGTTAAACAAGCTAAGCCTTCACTCCTATTTATAACAGAATTTGTAACTAACTGTAATCGATTAAATGCACCTGGTAATCGATTATAATTATTATGTAATCGATTAAAATAACCATGTAATCGATTAAACCGTTCAAGAATGTTTCTGGGTTTTTCCAACGAGCAAAATAATCGATTATCCCGAGCTGTAATCGATTAAAACAGAAAGTCTCAGAAAAATAAAATGTATTATGTAATCAATTAAAATATTTGGTAATTGATTAAAGTAGAAAACATATATTTTCAAAGTGCACATGTAATCGATTACAAGCTTTGGTAATCGATTAAAACAGGAAAGTGATTTTTCTCAAATAGCCTAAGTAATTGATTACAATGTGTGGTAATCGACTATCATAGCAAGGCTTTAAAATCATGATTAACTATGTAATCTATTACAACAGTTAAGTAATCGATTAAATTCATTAACAAAGCAGTTTTGTTAAAAACAAAGGTCAAATAATTGATTATTCCGATACGTAATCGATTACAATGTTCATAAAGATTTTCCAAATAGAACAAAGAACATATTAATCGATTATATCATTAAGGTAATCGATTAATCCAGTGAAAATTGCATTCTTCCAAAAACCTTTCACTCAGATTAAAACCTTGACCAAATTATAAAAGCTTTATTATTTTTTATGAAAACCATTTAAGTTTATGAATGAGTGAATGAATGCAAAGCATGGATCATCAGATTAGCCTTTCTCTTACACATGAATCAATTACACAACTTCAAGGCATCCAAGCATGTTGAAAACTCAAAACCAATCTTGAATCAAAGTCTTTCCATTCTTCATGATGCTCCCCCTATATCCAACAACACCAAGGTTGACAAAATCAGGTGTAGCCAATTCCTTAAGAGTTTGATTGTTGTCAGTCATTGTATTAACAACAATTTCAGAACCAAAATGTTCCAAATTAGAAACAAAAGGTTCAGAAACAGAAAACTCAGAAATAGAATGCTCATAATACATTATACTACTATCCAAAACTACACTTCTATTATCTCTGCCCAAATTGTGAAATTTCCTATCTATCTTACGATCATATGAATGCAAGTCACCTGGTTTGGACCTAGTCATGCACAGTTCAACTTGTTAGTGACAAAAATAACAAACAACTACTCTACCAAAGATTGTTTCACAATATTTGCTTAAATGATATAGAAAAATGGAAAATTGCCCCAAACAATTTTTTTAAAAATAAAATAAAATAATAATTAATAAAAAAATTCAAAAATTATCATAGTAAATGTCTAAAAATCATTTTTTATTTTTGCACTTTTTAACTTTTTTGTTTCATTTATCTATCAATTTATCTATCTTTCATCTATATATATATATATATATATATATATATATATATATATATCAATCAGTCTATCTTTAATCTATATATTTATCTATCTTCTATCTATCTATCAATCAATCAATCTATCAACTATATATCTATCTATCTTCTATCTATCAATCAATCAATCTATCTATCCTTATATATCTATCTATCTTTTATCTATCTATGAATCTATCTTTCTAGAAACAATTTTTGTTAATATTTTTTTAGTAGACAAATGCAATTATATTATACTAATATCAATTGTACCTATACTATTATCTAATTGTGAGTGGATTAAGGTTGGCACACAATGAACCGTATCCTCAGCAACGATGTCAGTTTTGACAACGACTGCCGAATCGCTACAAAATAAATAAAACTAAGATAATTCTGTAGCACATAATTAACCGGGGTCAACTCAGAGATACAATCCAATTTGGTTCCTGACTTAATCCACTTATAAACAGCAGGGGGTTTATCAAACAGTTTGCAGACAGCGAACAAAAATTGTAGAAACACAAACAAGAATTAAAGAAAAATGCAAAAGCTCACAAAATTGATAAAAGATGTTGTAAAACAAATTCAAGAATATCAATCCAATTCACCAAACTAGGCAATGCAAATTACCATAGTTCTCAGATAATGATCATATTATGAAGGTTCATTCAATATCATTAGAAGCATTTCAATCGAGTTAACTCCTAAGTCAATTGAAATCACAAACCGGATTGAAATACCATCCAAACAATCTATGATTAAAATTCAAAGTTAAGAAATAAATCCATAACCTAATTTGTTTTGAATCCTAAAAATATTCATAATCATGAAAATCCAAAAGAGGATTGAAGAAGAAGATGAACATTCACACAAAAATTAGAATACCAAATCAGAACTCAAAATCTCCTTTCTTAGATTGGATCCTTGGATTGATTGATTGTTTAGCCTTCCATGATCATCATCAATGGAACAAAGATCAAATAAACAGAGATGAAATGAAGAAGAAAAATAAAGAACAGTTGAGAGAAAAAGAGAGAAAATATTTTAATTCTGAAAACTTGCACAAGAAGTTAGAAATTATGTTTTTGTCCTATCTAGCTACACTAATATATAGTGATTCAACATAATGAAGAGATGGGCTCTGATTAGGCCCATCTAAAATAACTAATTATGCTAATTACACAAATCAAAACTTAAACTCGCAGCCCCAAACTCAAGTGCAGAGGTTTTGACTTCCATGTTGGTTTTAGAGGAGCTATTTGAAGAATGGAATAGGAATCAAGCTTTGGTTTTGAAGCTTTCAACATGCAATGGATGCCTTGAAGAATAATTTGTGTTAAATGTGTAAGAAAGAAACAATTCTGGTGATCCAAGTGCATTGCACTCATATCATTCAATAATTCAATTAACTTGAGTAATAAAATTCACAAGGCTTTGGTAAAATGATCAATTTAAATCAACGGTTTTTGAAAAAATGAATTTGTACTGATTTAATCGATTACATTGAGGAGATAATCGATTGTTTTGTTCTTAGTTCATTCTCGAAAACTTTTCAATAACAATGTAATCGATTACCTATCAAACTACTTGATTATTTGACCTTTGTTTTCACTAAAACTGCCTTGATGAACACTTTAATCGATTACCAACAGGTAGTAATCGATTACATTGCTATACATTATTTTAAGCCGTGCTGGAAGAATCAATTACCAAAAAGTAGTAATCGATTACACAGGCTAAACTGAAAATACCATCTTCCTGTCATAATGATTACCAAGTAAATGATTACACTCTGTGTTAATGTATATAAGGATTGTTGCATTCATCAATTACCAAATATAGTAATCGATTACATAGTTTAATATGATTTCCAAAGCTTCCTGGTTTAATCGATTACCAGAATCTGTAATCGATTACACAGTGTATTTCAAGTTTATGAAGCTTCCTGTCTTAATCTATTACAAGACGGAATAATCGATTATTTTGTTAGTTGCTCATGTCCAAATTCTTGTAGAACACTTTAATCGATTACAAGGTTGATTTAATCTATTACATGAGTGAAATAATCGATTATTAGGCGCGTTTAATCAATTGGCATCAAGAGCTGGCTCTTGAAAGTTATTCAAGATCACTTGTTTTCTTCAAAAAGAAAAATGAATACATCACAAATAACCTTCAGGGAAGGTGCTTCTTTAAACATACCTCCTATATTTAAAGGGGAACATTTCAGTTTTTGGAAAAATAGAATGAAAATCTTTATTCAATCAAAAGGCTACACAATATGATTTCAAAGCCAAAAATATGATCACCTCTGCACTTTCCTCTGATGACTTTTTCAGGACAGTGAGATGTAAGAGTGCAAAAGAAATGTGGGAGATGCTGGAAATTACTCATGAAGGAATTGAAGAAGTTAGGAGATCAAGGAAGCATGCTTTGATCCATGAGTATGAGATGTTCAAGATGAACACCAATGAAAGCATTTCTCAATTGCAGACCAGATTCACTCATATTGTTAACCATCTATTGGGCCTTGGGAAGATCTTTGACACAGAAGAATTAAACATAAAGATCTTGAAGTGTCTAACAAGGCCTTGACAACCAAAGGTGACAGCAATCAAGGAATCTAAGGACCTATCAAAGATGTCCATGGGTGCATTGTTTGGTAAGCTACTTGAATATGAGCTTGAAATGTCTCAACTAACATGTATTGAAGATGCAGAAAAGAAAAACAGAAGCATTGCTTTGAAAGCTGCAACTTCAAAAGCTGAAAAAAAAAAGAGGAAACACGTGATGAGGATGAAGAAGACAACATGAATTTAGTTGTTAGAAAGTTTAGCAAGTTCCTAAGGAAAAATAAGAACAAGAGGTTCACTAAAGCTAGCAAGAACCACAATAGCAACACCAACAAAAACAAGAAGAAGATTGACAACAACTTTACATGCTTTGAATGTGGTAAACCTGGCCACATCAAATCTGAGTGTTCAATCTACTTGAAGAAACAACAAAGAGAGAACAAGATGAGGAAAGAAGGGAAAGCTAAAAGAACCTACATACCTTGGGAAGATGATGAGTCAACTACCTCAGAATCTTCGATTGAAAATGAAGAAGTCAACATGTGTCTCACCTCCACTATCAATGAAGATGATGATGATTTATCAAATGATGGAGATGAGGTAAATTATGAACTTGAACAAGCTATTAGTGCTTTCCAAGAAATGCATGAGGAAGCCCAAAAGCTTGCAAAATCCAATAACAAGCTCAGAGGAAATCTTAGATGGCATGTTGCAAAAATAACTGAATTGCAAATTGAGATTTGCAACTTGAAAGAAGAAAATGAAAAACTTGTTTCAAGTTACAATTTGAATGGATGTGTGTGTGTCTCTTCCTCTACAAATGTTGATAAGTATAACTTGCTTCAAAAGGATTTTGATGATTATAAACAAAGTCAAGGAGAAAAGTATATGTTACTCTTATCCAAAAACAGTGATTTAATTGATTTCTTGAGAAAGCTTTACAAAGGAAAATGCAACTTGGCTGAAATGTTGAGTGTGCAAAAGTATGTTGGAGATACTTCTGGTTTGGGGTACAAACATGGTTCAAAATCATTTGGAAAAACAGTATTTGTACCTCCAAAACAGAAGAATCAAAAGTGGCATAAAACTTAAGGATCAATCAAAGTGCTGCATTTAGAAAACCATCAAAATCTGCCATTTGCAACTATTGTATGGAAAAGGGGCACACATCATACAAATTCTATGCTAGGAGATTCTAAGTGCCAAATGGAGATTGCATTTGGATTCCAAAAAGAAAGAAAAATGCTAACCCCTATGGACCCAACCTTAATTGGGTACCTTCCCTTGCATATTGATTTGATTTTTGCAGGTATGTCTAAGAGCTAGATCCTCAACATGGTACCTTGACAGTGGATGCTCTAGACATATGACGGGACACATGTCCATGCTTACAAATTTAACACTTAGAGATGGAGGATATGTCACTTATGGAGACAATAATAAAGGCAAGATTATTGGGGAAGGAAACATTGGAGATAGCTTCAAAACAAAGATCAAGAATGTTCTTTATCTTGAAGGTTTGAAGCATAATCTTTTGAGCATAATTCAGCTGTGTGACAAAGGATTTAAAGTCACTTTCAATAAAGACTGATGCATGATTTGTGATGGAAAAAGTAATGAAGTTCTTCATATAGGTAAAATGAAAGGTAACATATACATACTTTCAATTGATCATGCATTCTTCCATAACACTTCTTGTCTAGTAAGCAAGGTTGATGAATCTTGGCTATGGCATAAAAGGCCTAGTCACATAAACATGCACCACATAAACAAGCTTATAAGAAAAGATTTAGTAATTGAGTTGCCCAAACTCAAGATTGAGAAGGACAAACTTTGTGATGCTTGTCAAAAAGGGAAACAAACTAAGAACTCTTTTCAAAGTAAAAACATTGTTTCCACCTCTAAACCACTTGAATTACTGCACATTGATTTGTTTGGTCCTTCTAGAACAATGAGTTTAGGTGGCAATTATTATGGACTTGTTATTGTGGATGATTACTCTAGATTCACTTGGACTTTGTTTTTGAAATCCAAAAGTGATGCTTTCCTTGCATTTAGAAAAATGGCTAAGCTTGCACAAAATGAAAAAGGTAGCAAAATTATCTCTATAAGAAGTGATCGTGGTGGTGAATTCTATAATGAACATTTTGAAAATTTCTGTGAAGAAAATGGGATTAACCACAATTTTTCAGCTCCAAGAACACCCTAACAAAATGGTGTTGTGGAGAGGAAAAACAGATCTCTTGAAGAAGGAGCAAGAACACTTCTTAATGAGACAAATTTGCCTAAGTATTTTTGGGTTGATGTTGTAAGTACAGTATGCTACACTTTCAATAGATTACTTATAAGGCCTATTTTAAAGAAAACTCCTTATAAGCTATACAAAGGTAGAAAACCCAACATTTCTCATTTGGGAGTTTTGGTTGCAAGTGCTTTGTATTAAACAATAGGAAAGAATCACTTGGAAAATTTGATGCTAAGGCTGGTGAAGCAATTTTCCTTGGATATTCATTACATAGTAAGGCTTATAGAGTATTCAATAAGAGAACTATGTGCATGGAAGAATCTGTACATGTAATTTGTGATGAGTCTAATCCCTCTAAGGAGGAAAAGAAGTGTGATATAGATGCAGGCCCAATGGAAGAAGTTATTCAACTAGATGATTCCTTAACTAAAGAAGAAGAACCAAGTGCTGAAGCAAAACCATCAACCCCTGTTCAAGTGCCTAAGATTGGAGAACAACAAGAGACCTATCACTTGATAACATCATAGGTGAAGTTTCAAAGGGAGTATCAACTAGATCTTCATTAAGAAACCTTGTTGTATTATGGCTTTTGTTTCTCAAATTGAACCTAAGAATATTGATCAAGCCTTGAATGATGAACATTGGATGCATGCCATGCATGATGAGTTAAATCAATTTAAGAGAAATGAAGTTTGAGAACTTGTTCCTAGACCATCCTCTCTTAAACTCATTGGTACAAAATGGGTTTTTAGAAATAAACTTGATGAAAGTGGAATCATAGTCAGAAATAAAGTTAGATTGGTTGCTAAAGGTTACAACCAAGAAGGCATAGACTATGAAGAAACTTATGCTCCAGTTGCAAGATTGGAAGCAATCAGGTTATTGCTTGCATATGCATGTCTCATGGATTTCAAACTCTTTCAAATGGATGTTAAAAGTGTCTTTTTGAATGGATACATTGAGGAGGATATATATGTTGAACAACCTCCAGGTTTTACTAATTTTCAACATCCTAACTATGCTTTTAAACTGAAAAAGGCACTCTATGGTTTGAAACAAGCTCCTAGATCATGGTATGAGAGATTAAGCAAATTTCTGCTTAAACAATCTTTCACAAGGGGCAATGTTGACAAAACCTTGTTCATCAAAACGCATGACAATGACATCTTATTGGTTCAAGTTTATGTGGATGACATAATTTTTTGTTCTACTAATCATTTGTTATGTAAGGAATTTTCCTCAGCTATGTAGAAGGAATTTGAAATGTCAATGATGGGTGAATTAACATTCTTTCTTGGGCTTCAAGTGAAGCAAATGAAGAATGGAACATTTCTTAATCAATCCAAAATATTGCCTTGAAGTTATTAAGAAGTTTGAAATGGATAAAAGCAAGGGTGCTGCAACTCCAATGGCTACATCAACATATCTTGATTCAGATGAAAATGGAAAGAAGGTTGATAAGTTTAAGTTCAGAGGAATAATTGGATCCTTGCTATACTTGACAGCTAGTAGACCTGACATAATGCTAAGTGTTTGCTTGTGTGCAAGATATCAAGCAAATCCCAAAGAGTCTCATCTTACTGCAGTCAAAAGGATCCTCAAATATCTCAAACCTACACCAAAAGTTGGTCTTTGGTATCCCAAAGGTGCTTCAATTAATATTGTTGGATATTCTAATTCTGACTTTGCAGGTTGCAAGCTAGATAGAAAAAGTACAAGTGGCACTTCTCACCTTCTAGGAAGTTCATTGATCTCATGGCATTGCAAGAAACAATCTTGTGTTACTTTGTCAGCTGCTGAAGCTGAATATATCTCAGCTGGAAGTTGCTGTGCACAAAGCCTTTGGTTGAAGCAACAAATGCAAGATTTTGGAGTTGAACTGAATGAAATACCTTTTCTATGTGACAATACAAGTGCTATTAACATATCAAAGAATCCAATAATGCATTCAAGGACCAAGCATATTGAGATAAGACATCATTTCCTCAGAGATCATGTTCAGAAAGGTAATATCAAGGTTGAGTTCATTGATACCCATAACCAACTTGCTAATATATTCACCAAACCATTGGCTAGGGATAGATTTTATGCACTTAGAATATATGCTAGCTTGTTCAAAGTGTGCCTTTCCATGTTTAATTGAGCTTCATTGCTGCATTCATCACCAAGTTGATTGAAAATTCGTGTTGATCTGTAAAATGCTCTATTTTCTGATAAACTTGTTGTAATAATCGATTACACCATGGGTTAATCGATTAAAATCATTAAAACTCACATTGTTTGTTCAAAATAAGCTTAAGTAATCAATTACTAAAATCTTGTAATCGATTATTCTGTGTTTCAAAGAAATGGTTCTTCCTGGAATAATCGATTACGTATCGAAATAATCGATTACTATGAACAAAAATCCATTTTCTAGTTTAAAAGGTTCACTAGAGTAATCGATTACGGCAATTAGGTAATCGATTACACACATGCTTAGAACTTTTGATTCTCCTGGAATAATCGATTACCACTCGGAATAATCGATTACATAAGCTCGGGTACTTGATAATCCCAAATTCATGATATAATCGATTACATTAGCATATAATCGATTACAGATCATCTTCAACCACTAACTGGTTGGCAAATAATCGATTACCACGTGCAATTTTTGTGTCCCAAATGTGCAAAATAATCGATTACGTTAAGTAAATAATCGATTATTTAGTCTGTTGTGCGTTTTCTGACAGTTTTTCTCTGAAAATGTAACTGCCAAACCAAATCCAAAGGAAATCCAAGGCCATTGAAGTGCCTTAACTGTCACCAACAGCTATATTTTCAAAATTATGGACGTTAGGAGCACCAATTCAGCCTATAAATAGTGCATTGCATCAATAAAAAAAAATATGTACCTTAGTCTCTTCTCCCTCTAAAATTTCTGAAATTTGTCTGTGTTTTCTTGTGTCTTAACCTACCCAGAACCATGTCAAACCCAACACCCAAACATGCTAGGTCTTCTAAGAGAAAAGTGGGTGAATCCTCATCCAATCCACCTCCTCCTTGTAATACCTTGAATTTTAAGCCTAGTGATTAGAAACATAACCATGCATTAGAATTCCAAAAAGGGCAGCTTAAGAGAATTCAGAGGCAGATTCGGCCATCTCGCGCGATCCGCGTGGGGTCTGGCGCGATCCACGCTGGAGGCTTGAATCAGAGCAATGGTTTCGACCATCTCACGCGACCAGCGTGGTTCCGGCGCTAACCACGTGGGTTGTTCGAATAGATGGCGCGATCCGCATGGATGTGGCGCTGACCGCGTGGGAGGTTCGAAAGGATAGCGCGATCAGCATGGATATGGCGCTAATCGCGTGAGAGGCACGAATCAGAGTGTGGTTTCGAACCTATGGGGCGATCAGCGCGGGGCATGGCGCGATCCGCGCGGGACTTTCGGGCCAGCCTTATAAATAGCCATTTTGGACGGAAATGAAGAGGAAGAGAGAGAGAGCAGCCATTGTTGACCAGAGAAGCTCCATATCTTCTTCATTTCTCATCTAAACACCTCCTACCCAACTGAGAAAGTGTTCAGAGCCTCGAGATAAGCTAGAGGCCCAGATTTATTCTCGACAAAAGGCGGTAAACGGCAAGATTGGATTTCTCTGAGAGAACCCTTGAGAGCTCGAAACCCAAGATCGAAGGAAGCTTTGTATGGGCGATTTGTCTTGGGAAAAGTGATCCCCTAGTCTTCCTTGACTTCCTAGAGGTATGAAACTCAAGCTCTAGCCGTTGGTTTTGTGTATTGGATTTTGTTGGTTTTAGGGGTATCTTGAGGGGTGTTTTTGGAGGTGTTAGAGCTGTAATTAGGCTTGGACCCTGTAGAGAAATGTGTTTAGAGGGTTGTTCTGAGGAAGTTAGAGCCTTGAGCCATCGTTATTGATGAAGTTTGATTTTGGCTCTGAGTTATGTATGAGTAGAGAAAATACTGGTTATTTGGCCGTTATGAACCTTAGAGCAGTTGATAAAGTTTCTCATGAGATAGCATAGATGATGTTTATGAGCTGAACTGGTTGTATTGAGAAGATTGAAACTGAGAGGGCTAAAGCTAGGATATGCCTTATGTTAGCCTGAGCAGAGTCTTAGGAGAGGCTCTGTAGCCTTAGTTAGGCTGAGTAGGATCCTTTTGAGGGTCTGAGAATCACTTGTGAAGTGATTGAGGGTGTGTTATGCAGAAAGGATTATAGTTTCCTTTCGTTCTAACGGCTAGAACCGTATTTGATAAGTTATATGTTTGATCTTATGTAGGACGTGAGCTTGATAGTTCCAGTGGTGGTGACCACGACGCCGGGAGAGCAGGTGCTTTGCCTAGAGCAGGTAAGCTCTTGGTTCTTGTATGTGTGTCCTCTGCTGTGTTCCACCATGTACCAATGGGGTGATGGTTCCGATGTGAGTAAATGCGTGTATATGGAAATTTTATATTGATGTAATTGATTAATGGATTGTATTCTGTACCCTGTGATGGGATTTGATGTGTATTGACCTGAGATGCTGAAATGTAAGCTGGACCCTGTGATGGGGAATTGATATGTATGGCTATGAACTGTTTAACTTAGGACATGCTTGGTTGAATATGAGATTTGAATGTGAATTCTGTGTATGAATTGAATCCTATGGTAGTAGGATAGATGGCATGAGATTGAGAAAGACCTGTTGAGAGATGTTCTTGTGATATAGATGTAGCCTCCCGAATGGAGATGTTCCTATATACACAGAGGTAGCCTCCTCATGCAATTGTGTTGATATAGATTATGAGATGTGCCTGTGATATATAGATGTAGCCTCTTGAGTAGAGATGTCCCTATATACACAGATGTAGCCTCATTAGATGGAGATGTGCCTGTTATATAGATGTAGCCTCTTGATTGAGATGTTCCTATATATACAGATGAAGCCTCCGATAGATATGTTGAGATCCAGGCATGAGATGTCCCTAGTATATAGAGGTAGCCTCCCTGGGTGGAGATGTTCCTATATACATAGATGTAGCCTCTGCCGAATAGTAGTGTATATCGCCTGATTATTGACAGGTGAAAATGAATTGATAAAAATGATGTTTAATGAAGGGGGTATGAGATCCCTGCTTGCCTGATGAATGATTGAGGAATGTTCTGATATTGAATCTGATGATGGCTGGTTGGAATATATTATTTCTATGTATATGCCTGAAGTGAACCAGCGGAAGGAAATACCTTCAGGGGCCCTGAGTTTACTGGGATTTTATATCTCACCCCTTGTGTGGGGCTTATGTTTTGCAGGTGATTCCTCAGGAGGAGCAGATAGATCCCAAGGCAAGAAGCCTATGCAGGGATAGTTGCTGTTATAAACCTTAGGCTTAGATGACATGAGCATGTGGCTCTGATATTTTGTATTTTGCCTTTGGTTTTGTTTGGGAACCCTGAGAAGAGATGTATGTACAGTTTGTACTTAAACAGAGATTTTATGTATATATATTCACCATATTATAATGTACAGTGTGTATATTAGTGGCATTTGATGATGTCACTTTTATCTTTATGCTTCCAAACTGCTTAAACTGTGATGATTATAAGTTGATTGTTGATTAATGATTGGTAATGACCCTGAGATTAAAAAGGGGGCGTTACACTCCTCAACCTCCAAACAGGCTTGACTTGTAGTTTTCCACAGAGTCAGATAAAATGAACTATCTACATTTCAATGCAACCAAGCCTGTAGCCTCATCAAAATACCTTTAGTTAAATTGGTTTATTAGGGAGGGATTCCAATTCCCTGCATACTTTGAAGCCCAAGGGCTTAGAAGATTTTTAGAAATGAAGGGTACCTTTTACCCTGATTTGGTGAAGGTTTTTTATACCTGTGCCAAAGGGTCCATGAATGGGACCATGATCACCAAAGTTAAGGGTGTAACAATGGAAATCACCCATGAAGTTTGGGAGACTGTGGCTGGTGTCATATGTGAGGGGTCTAGGAAGTTTGATGAAGAGCCTGATGGGTATAACAAAATGGATACCTATAGGGAGATGTTGCATGACCCTTGATCGCGGTCGTACGCAACCAAGTTAATTTGATTTTAAAATGTAGTACTAGGAAAGTGACTCCTAGGTCGTCTCTCAAGGATCAATTGTCAATGTTTAAGGGATTGAAAACGTGTTGGGGGGTTTTTGGCAGAATGCGAGAATTCTAAATTAAACAGAATGTGAAAACTAAATTAAACAGAATTAACAATTAACTGCAGTAATTAAAAACAAGTCAGACCCT
>PYAF01001464.1:40645-86227 GCA_007407185.1 Glycine tomentella
GTGGAACTCCAGATTTTGTTTTCTTCTTTTGCTTGCCTTTATTCTCCTCTTTTAAGCCCTGAAATGCATAATTGGTATTGACATTAGATAAAATGAATATTATTAATAAACTAACTAAAACTAGACTAAATCCTAATTATTTAATCGAAATATAACCTAAAACTATCCTAAAACTAAGATGTGTTTGCAACACATCAATCATCAACATCAATATCATCTCATCTCAATGCCATCAACAACAACAACATTAACATCAATATCATCTCATCTCAATGTCATCATCAACATCAACATCATGTCATCTCAATATCATCATCATCACAAGCAATCACATTCCACATATATATACATATAAATTAATGATTGGGATTCACATTCCCCAGGTCTTCATACAACACAAATCTATTATGGCCAATTAAAATTTGATAAAGAAGTAAATAGAAGAACATATATTAAATTTTGGGAAGAGTCTCCTCTGTAATTAAGATTTTTCCCAAAAATTTTAATCATCACAACAACAACATCCTTCACAATTTCATTCATCAGTAACAAATATATCACATCTCATTAGTTAAAAACATAGTTTTCTTGAAAACCAGCATGCATAGGGACAAACATACATTACCATAATTGGGTTCCCTGACCCCAACTATGATATCAAAAGTTGTAAACAAACAATGAACTCCCCTTACCTATCTATATCTCTTTGTTAGCTCCTTGCAGTGTCATTTTACGATCTCTCAGGTTCACATCCTTAGGTCCAACCGCAGAGCTCTATATACCAAATCAAAGACAATTCAGTATAGATTTCGAACACAAGGTTAATATTAGCATTCGGGGTCAAATACCCATTGTTACATATTTTTCGGCAAGCACACCAATTTGTCGTTGTAAGTTACAAAATTTATAAGATCGTCTCCACAGGGACTTGAGCTTACTCAGTTAATCCAAATAGAATTAAACAGTTCAATAGTTATGTACAAGTAGGTTGAGCGGAATTTCATTTGTTTGAGAAAGTAACATAAAATTACTGAACTTAGTAAAATGAAATATACTTATGAGAAAGTGGGATTGGATTTCATCATTCTTATCCTTTTATATCCAATTAATATTACCATGCATAAATCAATTTCTATCTTTATTGATGCACACTATTTTACTTCGAATCGATCCCTTGCATTCGAGTTCTAAGGATATCTACCGAATATCGATCCCTCGCATATGAAGTAAATACCCCAGCATTAAGAATTATAATCGCATGCTTTATGCAATCAAAACATTATGCCCTATTCCTAGCAACGTAACGTAATGAGTAAAATCATTCGGTTCAAACCCTAAGATTACTTTCCCGTCTCACTTAGAGTTAAGTTCATGAAACTAGTGATCAAGTAGAATCAAGCATTACGGACGGAATGAAGTTACCAACAAGGAATAGAAACGATTAATGCGTAAATATTAAAAGAGAGACATAAGGATAAGAAGATTACATCCAATCCTTAGAGAAGTTAACTGCTCATAGTGGAGAGAACCTCCTCAAGAGAAGAATTGATGAAGAAATTCGTCATCGCCTCTTTCCGGCAGAGTCTCCGCACTAATTCTCACTTTTCTCACTTTCCTAACCTACCTAATACTACTATTTAACCTTCCTAAACCTAAGGAACAGCCTAAGCAAGAAAGGTGAAGCAAAAAGCATACCAAACTCCAAATTTTCGTGGCCTATTTATAGAAATCATGACCTGCCTGCTTCCACTCGCCCAGGCCACCATTTTCTTCATGTTTTGGTCGCCTGGGCAAGCTTAACATATCTTCTTGGTACTTGTAGCTCGCCTGGGCGAGCAAAATACACTATGGTTGGTCGCCTGGGCGAGTTAAAGTCTTAACTCTGAAGAAATCTTTGGTCCTTGATGGATTTTGGGCCTGGTGATTGCCTAATGCACCTCCCATACTTGCTATATAAGCCTTCTTTGCTTGCTTTGCTTATTCGGAAGCTTCAGAAATCCACGGAATCTATCAAAATACAAGACATGATTGGATTAATCTTCCAAAACAACTTTTATTTAAGTACTAAGCATATTTTAACTAGGTTTAGGCAAGTTTATAAGCAAAGTTAAATGGAATCAAAAGATAAGTGCCAGCATTTAAAACATGATTTTAACTGAAATATGGCACTTATCACCTATGCAGTTTTAAAAGGGACTAAAATGGTGTTTTCGAGTCTACATCAATGAGACATCATTTTGAAATTCTAATCACGCCAATGTGACCGGGGTTCAGCGAAGGTCACAAAAATTATATCAATTTTATAAAAAGACAACTTTTACAACGTCTCATGTTCAAAGGTTTTTCAAAGGAAGTGTAAAACATTCAATAATGGTACCCAAATCACAAGAGATACTAAGAAATGCTTAAACTAACTAGGATAAGACTAGGAAATCATGGTTACCATGAAGAAACCACGAAAGAAGGGTTGAGAGCTTCGTTCTCTACAGAATACTCAAGGTGGGTTTTGAATATTCCACTCCAATTAAAGTGTTCCTCTTCGTGCAATGGTCTGACGTCAAGCAACGACGGCTCGTGGCGGTCACTGATGGTCGCGGGTGGTGGAAGAGGAGGTCTAGGGCTTTGGGTGAGGGTTTGGAGAGAGAGAGGTGAAAAATCATGTTTATCATGCAGATGAACGTATTTATGATTCTCAGATCTCACTTAGCAAGCTCATCTCGCTAGATGAAATTCCACTTTTGGCGCTAACCGTGACATTTCACGCTGAGTATTTTTTTTCTCGTTCTGGAATTGCGCTTAGCGCGTTGGTCGTGCTAAGCGATATGTCCGAGGATGTTATTTCACAAATCCCAATTGTCAAAACATGAAAACGTGAGTTGCAAACCTACAGTCCAAGTTTTAAGGCAATCCAACGGTTAACGAGTCCAAGATCATTGTTTTACCGAAACAGGTTTTGGGTCAAACTCGAAATCACACATTTCCAACACAGATCAAACAAACTTCACATAACCTAACATCCATGTCAAGCAATTGCACAAGGATAATTGACACAACATTTAAACTAATCCAAATTAATCAAATAACACAAGAAATACATCAAACATCTATTTTCAGTTATCGAAATTTTAGGGCGTTACAAAAAGCATCCAAGATCACTCCGCCTACAGCAATCTTTAGTATAGACCCCTTAAAGGAGAATCTCACTCCTCAAACACTATGGTCCAAGGAGGTACAAATCTGGACTCCTCGCACCAGATTCATTCCCTCTCATCCTTCCTACCTAAGACCCTCCAAACAAGATGTATGTACCGGACTAGGCAAATGCTTATCCCCCTGGACTCCACATTAGCAAATACACTGACATCAAGATGGTGCCTAACAGACTCTACCCAAGACTATCATCTATGATGAAGGGAAGAAGAAAGGTTTCAAGCTCTACTTCAATGGAGATAAGCCCAATAGAAAATAGAAGATACAGGTGGTCAACTACTTCTGCGACTAGAAGACTCTATTCCAAGGTCAAATGCTCATCAGAAAGCTTGATGTTGATGATATTAAGTAGGGGTCGATAAATGGGCTGAGGCTCAAGGATTGGCCCACAGGACCCATGGTCTACATGGGCCACGAACCAAATTTTTTAAAAATCCATGGCTATAAAAGATTATGGGCCCGCCTGCATAATCTGCAAGCTCTGTGGGTTTGGATCATGGGATCCGTGGTTGGCCGGCAAACCTGCAACCACCAGTCAATCCCCAAGCCCAACCCAATTAATCCTAATTCCTAAATGCACAACACGGCACACACACACACACATGTACACACACACTCAACGTTTCTTCTCCTCACGGACGCGCCTCACACGTCCCTCTGTCAATCCCTCTACATCGCACATCACCGCGCCTCACGACCACCTCCACCATGAGGCCGACGTGGGCCAACACGCCACCTATTCTCCCCGTGCAGATCTCCTCATGCTATCACTCATGTGCAACATCTGTTATCACCGTACTGGTTGTTTGTTTTTTGTTGTGCCACCATCGTTTAGGGTTTTTCTTCCTCTCTTAAACGCAACGAAGGTCCTTTTCTCTCTCTAGAATTTGGTTTGTTTCTTTCTATTTTTGTGCTCAAATTTCTCTCTATGGATTTCAATGGTGGAGTTTATTATACAAATTTTAAGGAATGGCCATGGACTGAAAGACATATTTTAGAAATGTATTTCATTGTGGTTTTATGAATTTTCATGAGTTTATTATATATAATTGAGTGTAATTGACTATTTTTTAAGAGAAAAAAATATATTGATTTTGAAATTGTAGTTGTTTTTAAACTAGGCCCGCGGACCAGTCAGTTTAGCCCGCGGAGCAGGGGTGGACCAATATATTAAGTTCGTGTAAAAGTGCAGGGTGGACTAGCCTAGTCCGCTACCAATGCGGGCTTATGTGGGCTGGCCTTACACGGGGTGGGCCTTATGCGAGGCGGGTCAGCCCGCTTACCACCCCTAATGTTAAGACCTCTTGGAATCAGACTGTGTGGTATGACACCAAGGGCGCCAGTTCCTCCAACTCTACACATGTGCCCGCTTCCCAACCAAGGGATTCCATTCAAGTATTACGTCCAAACAATGTTTACAACTTTGGTGATGAAAATGCTTGTTTTGTGAAGAACCCTGAGGATGACTTCATGAAGCGTCTATTGAAGCTACCCACTATCTTTTGCCATTGCATCTTCAACATTCGAAGATGACAATGGAGATGCTAGAAGCCCGAGTCCAACGCCTACATCGACTGTAAAAAGCTGACAGAGCTAAATATGAGGCGACTTGGAAAATATGGTTGAAAAAAGAAGCTAAATAGAAAGTTGATGCAGAAGCCAAACACATAACTGCAATCAAGAGAAAATATGAAGTAGAAGCTGAGAAGAAAAGACCCAGCCAAGTGGCTCCCAAACCAATTGTTGGAACTGTTGAAGCATCCAAAATGGCTAAGTCTCCAGTCATAGTCGTTGAGAACCCAAAAGCTAAGGCGGATGAGGCCCTAACTGAAACAACATCACATAAAGCCACGTCTAAAGATGCAATTGTTGTCATCATCCACACTACTAGTTCTGGACCCACTCCAATCAACTTTACTCCTTTAGAAATAATGATCAAAGCTGAAGTAAAGGAGATGATTGGACTGGCTATGGCAACTTTGCTGAGAAGCAAAAGGCCGACAATGATGAGTTTAGACGCACTATGCAATTTACAACAAGCTCAGATGCATTTATTCAGTGTTGCTGCTACCCCGATCCTAATTCCACCTACCCAACCTCCACCACTAGTAACTGTTTCACCCACTCTTCCAACTCCTAACCAAATCCAAACACTTAGCCTTGACCCCCCATCACAAACAACCATTTCACAAACTCTTCCGCCACCACCAACTCACTCTAATATTCCACCACCACCAAACCACCCTTCACCATCCCAACCACCATCACCCCCCACTCAGGATCAGCAATGATGTCCTTTATCACTTCTTTCACCTTCAAACCCACTATATTTTTGCTAATGACAAAAGGGGGAGAAGTTTATGAAAAAGAAAATATTTTATGTAAACATCGGTCAATCAATAAAATAAGGTGTTTTGAAAGATATATTTGTGACTACAGCTGCATCTACTCATGCACATACATATTAGACTTAGGGGGAGCTAAAAGCTACAAAACATAGCATTCTGATGTGTTGTCATTCATACTACAATTATTCTGATATATACTTGCTACATTAACTGCTCAAAATTTATATAGTTTGTCATCATCAAAAAAGGGAGATTCTTATGTTAGATACAAGGGGAGCTTGAAGAAGGATCAAGATGTATGTTGAAGCTTGGATGTGTTTTAGCTTTGTACATGTCATTCAATTAAAGGCATTTGTAAATTGCTTGATGTAGGAGAGAATCATACTATGATCCTTTGCATTGCATAAACATTCATTGACTTGCATTCATGATTTTACAAAAGCACATGGTTTGTGAAAAAGGTTTAAGATTTCATGATCGCATAAAAAACAAGGTTTCATGGTTTCAAGTTTTTTGGAAAAACCATTTTGGATTGTGTTAATCAATTACCACATATTGCTAATCTATTACTTAAGCCTTGAAGAACATTTTAATCGGTTACCAACATTAAGTAATTGACTACTCAGTATAAACACAAAACGTAACTTGTCTGTTATAATCGATTACCACTTGTTCGTAATCGATTACTTAGTTTTTTTTAAAAAAAAGAAGTATCCCTGTAGTAATCGATTACAGGTCGAAATAATCAATTACTTTGTTCATATATCCTTTCTAGAAAAATGAAGAACATTTTAATCTATTAAATTTGTTTTCCATCGATTACATTTGAAGTTTTAATCGATTACATTGGTGATTTAATCGATTACATTCAGTTACAACAATTTGTTATAAATAGTTGTTGGGTCTTTTGAAAATCACAACACACTACATTACGAATTTTCATAGTTTTCAAAAGCCTTCTGAAGTAAGAAGAGATTGTTTGAGTAACAAAGCTCTTGTCAAAAAATTCCAATATTCATGTTTCATTGAAAGGTTTTTCTCTTGGACAAGATTGCAAGAAGCTCTTGGAGAGTTTGGTCTGAAACTTGTTTGCTTTCAACCTTGATCAAGATTGGTAATCATATGCACTCATATACTGTGGATCATCATGTTGTTTCTCTCCATTAGTTTTTGTATGTAATTTGCTTTTACATTTCAACTTGTAAGTTGCTATTTCAAAAGCGTTCTTTAAAGTTTTTCCAGAGTAGGGTTCTCTAGAGGGAAGAGTAAAGAAGGGTTCTCTATGTTTTGATCATTAGAAGTCTAATAAGGTTTTAGATTTAAGTTCTTTATCTAGGGTTGATAAAGGGTGATCTTTTGTAAGCTTGTAAAGAACAGATTTTGTTAATAGTGGAACTCTAGCCAAGGTTTGGTTGGAAGAAACTGGATGTAGCTTCTCTTGTAGAGAGGTGAACTAGTATAAGTTCTTGTGTTGATCTCTATCTTTTAATCTCTTCTTGTTATCTTGATTTGTGATTCTTGGTTAATTCTTTATTACTCAACAAGTTAAGTTTTTGTAATTATTTTCTTGGACTGAGTGATTTGATTGATTGAAGCATTCTTGGTTTAATTGTGATAAAGATCCTATATCCGCTGCTTGTTTTAAAGAAATTTTAAAGACTCTGTTTTAACCAATTCACTCCCCATCTTGGTTATTGTGTGTTCATATTGTTTTCATCTTATACATTGGACGATCCATCACTGGACGACCCAACATCTCTTACGATTTTGATGAAAAGAAAGATATAAATTTATGTTAACCACTTTGTTGCATGTAAGTCAACAGGTTAATGACTGGAAGCAACACTAGGAGAGATCTATCCATTACTAGATAACTCGTCTACTGAAAGCACGAAGTACTCATCCAATGCATCCAAACAACGAGTGGAATAAGCACTTTATTTGAATTATCTATTTATTCCAGTTTATAGGATTCTGTCTAAGAGGAACATATCTGTGAAACTATATTTTATTCCCTTAATATGTTTAACAGTCATATTGAGTTACGAATGATAGATATGGAAAGTCCTCATCCTATCAAACAGAAACGTGCAGTATCCGCTTAATTTAGGAAACAATATCAATCTGCACAATGGTCATGACATTCAATTCTAAAGATAATCTCCACAATTAGGAGCATCTCTCTACCTATAAATACAACATCAAAGTTTGAATAACATTGATGAACATACATAGAAAGACAAGAGTCGTGAATCAAGAAACGAGAGATAAGAAAACCACTTGTTGAGAAACACACTAAGCTTACGAGAGCCCATCCTTTGTAGTATACAAAGTATTAGTGAGAGATAAGAACCTTATTGTAAATCCACTCTTTAAGTATTGTAAAGAATCTTTGATTCTATATCAAACTTCTGTTTGTGAAAGCTAGGATGGCTTAGTGACAAAACAATACTTGGGTGTTCTTAGATTCAGAAGGAGTTTAAGGGTTATGTCAGGACTGGCCTTAAGAATACTTGTAAACCAAAAGTGGCAGAAAAGAATACTTGTTGTAATCAAGGTTGATTAGTGGAACCCTTTACTGATTGGTAAAGGAGAACTAAACGTAGCTCAGGTTGAGTGAACCAGTATAAAACGGAATATTTCTATTGCTCTTCATTTCCTTATTAAAGTATTTCATTGTCCATTATTGTCACAATCTGCACACGAGGTTTTTACTGAAAGACAATTGTTGTACCTCATTGGACAACAGTCCACCTTTTGTCATTGGACGAGGGTTTTTATAAACTGGTTTAGTATAACACCTTTACGTGGATATTTGGCTGCTCGGAATCGTGATTTCATTGTATTAAGGAGGTGTCGTAAAATATAACAGAATCACGATTCTGTTATGTTTGGGGTGAGAAAAACTTATACAATAGAATCACAATTCTGCTGTGTTAAGGAGGGCGAAAACTGGTGCTCGACGAAATCATGATTCTATTATACATTTTGTTCAACAAAATCATGATTCTGTTGTGCATTTTGTTCAACAGAATCACAATTTCGTAGAGAGTGTATATTTAGAATTAAAAAAGTCTCAACCCTTGATAAGAACCAAGAGCAATTTTAATGGGATCAATAGTTACTTCTTAACCTTTTTATATAAAATTCTTAAAAATATTAGTATTCTCTTTTCCCTCACAACATTGAGCTGCAACTTGTCAGACTAAAGCACAATTTTGATATTACATGAGAGAATTCTTTCCCCACCCATTTGATTGCATCCAACCCATCTTTTGGGCCTAAGTCCAACTAATGCGAAGACCAATAGTATCATTTTGTTTTACACTTTTTATGCAATTTGTTAGTTTTTTTCTTAATTATCTTTTAAAATATTTTCTAGCATCACAACCCATAATTTTTAGATAATCCTATATTATCATTATTACCAATCTCTACGCAACACATAATTATTTTTTATTTTAATTATATGTATTATGTGGAGATTCATTGGAATCTGATTTATTCCATGTAATGTAATAATTTTTTATTTCTCTAATAATTCGTGTTAAACAAACCAAATGTTTAGAGCTTTCTTCCTGTGTGGCTTGGGCTGCCAATTAGCCTTGGCAAAACGGGCCTGGCCTGGCGGGCCGACCCATTTAACCCACAAAAAATGTGGATTGGGTTGAATTTTCAAGCCCACAATGAGTAAACGGGCCAAGCCAACCCAACCCACAAAAATGCGGGCCAAAACCAGGCCCGGGCCAAGCCATCCCACCGGGCTGCAACCCACCAAATAAATCAAATAAAAATAATTCATGTTGTGTTGTCCAGTCAACTGATCCGTGTCCAGCGCCTTAGCCCTTAATTCATTTAAGCATTTTGAATCTTTTAGACTTCACTTTAGTCAATTAGTCTGACTCTAATAAAAATAAAATAAAACTTAGAAAGATAATATTAGATAATAGTGGTGAGTAGTTGAGAGTGAATGAGAGATTGAGAGTGATTTTCTGATAGAGGCCAAGGGAGGCTGAGAAAGAAGACCGAAGAGACTCGAGAGTGAGAGACCAGAGGAGACGAGACTCGAGGTGGAGAGAGAGACGACTTCGGACGCCATTTCCGACGCCGACGAACCGCGATCCACCATCCACAGGCCATTTCGACGCCCACGGACCACGGTCCAGACTCTTCTGCTCGTGTACCGTCGCAGGTCGCACATCCCACTCCCAGCAGCGCTACTACTACTGTTACTGTTAGTCATCTGAACTAAAGCTCCATTATCTTGTTTCTTGCTTTATTTTGTATTTTTGTCTCCTGCTTTTGCACTTTTGATGAACTGAAAATGGGTTGGGATTCATTTCATAGTAGTTTTAGAAAGTGATAGTCCAAACATTTATTGTTTATAGTTAATAGGTGTTGCTAAGTTTTTGTGAAGCGAGGGTGAACAGAGAACCGTGAAAGGCATTGATGAGTGCATGTGCTTGTGGTCTTCTTGACTCCAGCAACGAAAGCGTTGCCAATTAATATAAAAGCAATATTTTCAAAATTCTAGCTTCTAAGACAAAATAGAAATGGATGATTTGCGGCGTAAAAGCAAAACTTGTACTAGCATTTTAGGTTTAGTTTAATCAAGAACGTGGCTGATTTCTTCAATCCTAATTTGATTCATAATTTAATTGGGAAATGGATGATTTAGGAAAGATCATAAAGTGTGAATTTGGATGTGTGAGTGGTCGATTTCTGTATTCCTTAATCTGATTTATAATTAATTGGGCAATGGAAGATTTTTGTATTCCTTAATCTGATGTGTGAGTGGTGGCCTTTGGATGTGAAGGATTTTTGTATCATTAATTTTTAGCATAACTTTTTTTTTGTTTTTTTTAATAAAAATTATTTTTTATTAAACGGGTCGGGCTGGCCCGCTAGCCCACTAACCCACCTTAAAGTGGGGCGGACTAACATTTACAGCCCACTTTGTAAAAGTGGGCCAGCCCGGCCCAGCCCACATTTTTTGGTGGGCTTGGGCCAACCCAGCCCATTTGGGGTGGGCTGGCCCACTTTGCCAACCCTACTACCAATGATGTTCAGGGAAATGCTTCCTGTACGTACCTTTTTGCTTCCTGCATCTCCCAAAAGACTTGAAAGGATACAAATATCCCTGATTCTCTCAAGCAAGTCCCGCCTCCACCCTATACCGCCTTCGACCCAAACATCGTTGTCGAAACCACACAACACCATCGCCGGTGGCCCTTATCAAAAAAAGAGAGAAAAAAAAAAGCACAGACCAAGTAACATACGAAAGTGAGATACAAAATTTAACTTTATTCTAGAAAGCTCTTTCTAAAATAATTTTTTTTACACTTTTGCAAAATCCTTTTTGGAAGTATACTTTTTTACTTTCAAAACAATCTTTAGAAAAGTGAAAAATATGCTTGCAGAAATATCTTTTCAGAATCTATTTTGTTTTTTTCATGCATTTTCATAAAGATCATTTTGAAGGTATATTTTGTTTCTTACTTCCAAAAAGGCTGCTCCAAAAGTATAGAAAATATACTTTTTAAAAGACCTTTTTAAAATATACTTTTTTTTACACTTTTGAAAAGTTTCTATGGAAGTGTAAAATATAGTAGTGTATATTGAAAGATCTTTTTAGAAATATATTTTTTCTTACTTCTGGAAAAACCTTTTGGGACGTGAAAAATTATATTTCTGAAAAGGTCTTTAAACAATATACTTTTATTTATTTATTTATTAAAGTATATTTTTATACTTTTTGGAAAAGCTATTCTAGAAAAGGCACTAATGAAGTTTTTGGATAGGCTGATCTGTAGTGACTATTGGCAAATAAAAAAGCTGCGGTGATGTGAGTTGATATTGCGAGTATTAGTGTATTTGGGCCATTGCTTCCTGCCGCTGTGGTGCTGAAGAAAGGTCGTCGTCTGCTTGTGTCCACCATCGGACTTGACGGCGTTATTGGAGGAAGAAGCGGGGCATTTTTGTCCATCCAAATTTCTATAGGGATGCAGAAAGCAATTTCCTAATGTTCAATATCCAACGCCATGATCATCTTTAGCCATCAGATCAGATGTGCAGCAAATTGGGTGGAGCACAGTTGTTCCCCTTAACCGCTGCATGTTGCTGCGTTGGCTTCTCAATGTGAAGCCACATCAACACCACTTACGCATGTGAAAAATAAAATAAAATGAATTGACTGCATTTTTCATCCAGAAAGAAAGAAAAAAATGTGTATTTGATTAGGGGCAGAGTTTCCTTCTTTGTTCTCCTATCCTGAATAAGTGAGTATATTGTATGTTATAGATAACTTGTTATTATTACGTGTCTTGATTATATCAGAAACATAGTTTAATTTTTGCAACTCTTGCTGGTATTGTAGTGTAGAGATTTTGTTTTAAAAGGTTTCTCTATACCTCCCATGACCAGCTACATCGTTATCTATCCCCAACTTTCCCCTTACCGGGTGGTTATTTTTGTATATCATCCCTGTCAAGGTTGGGACATTATCACTCTTAGATATCTTCATTTTGTTTTTGGGACATTTTTTTCATTTTCGAAGATGGTGTTTGATGTGGTATCATTTTAAAACAATGCTTTCCAGAAACACTACTCTCTTCTGTCGAATTTATAAAATCTGTGTGTGATCCTTTTTATAAGATTCATTACGTCACTTGTATTAATTATTTTTAAAATAAAATATTTTGAATAGATATTGTAATGGAAAATAATTAGAAAAGAGAAAAAGATGAATAACAATGAAAATGATAGTTTTAAAAGAAAAAAAAATAAACTTAAGACATATTTATTAATTTCAATTAAATTAATATTTTTTTAATTTAGTTAATTAGATAATTAGGTCTTATTAATAGATAGGATTGAAGGGAGTAAATATGTTACCGAGTTTCCTTTTTATTTTATTCTTAATGTTTTTTATTTGCTGCCATATGGGGACAAACCCCAGACATAATTAGTCAGGTATCCGCTATTTCATATTATGGTGGATATATAGTTTCCCCAGATATTAGTCAGGTATCATCTATTTCATAGTATGGTTGAGACAGTTATGAGTCTGGAAAATTAATGAGGTTAGCTATGATGGGTTTTTTTTTTTTGTGCCCTCAGATGAGTATTGGGGCTCTACATCTCTAGGGCCTAAATCTTATTTATTTATCTATATGTTATATTGTATAGCACACAAATTATTTGCTTGGAATTTGTCACACTGCAATTTCACTAATTGATTAGGTTATGATTCAAGTTTGTGCCTAGCATTTACAAGTAAATTGCACGCATCTATATTAATTATGGCCTTCTTGTTGTATATTCCTTCAGTGATTCATCAATTTTCTGCCTACTTTGCTCGCTGTCATTTCAAAATACTTCTTTCATAAACTTGTTTTCATGGTTTGTTACTAGTAACCTCTAAAAAAAATACTAGCTGTCTAATTTGTATTCATTGGCAAATTGAGTACTCAAAAGATGCAAAATTGATAAAAGAACAACTTATGAGAATAACATTGCTCCTTTCACATCATGTAACTGATAATCAGGTAGCAGAGTAGATGCTACCCGGTGGCCCATCATATCCTTTATGGACTGCTTCAGCACCTAATTAATTCTGAGACTCCAGCTCTGTAACAAATTCTTTGAAAAAATTCATAAGATAAATTTGATAGTGAAATGATGTTACGTTCCTAGAAAGTGACTCTGCAAGTTGGTGCCTTACAGTTTTTTATGCATGATACAAGAAAACCACATGCAATGGCTCCGAAGATTGCTTTTTATTTGAATAAACCTCTTTTTTCAAACTCCAAATGAACCAACATTGTTGCTTAAGTTGTCAATGTCCTTAATGAATTTATTTTATATATTGTTAATGTAAAATATTTTGACAGATATGTAATAGGAATTTACTTTATTGACCATCATATTAATAACTAACAAATATGACAAAACGTTTTATATTGACATGTATATAATTAAACACCTTTGTGTATTTTAATTGTGAGAAATGTTGTCAAATTGATTCTTCCTAAAATATTGAATAATGCTTAAAATATTAAATTCGTACAAGAATAAGTATATTTTATGTAATAGTAATAGTGGATTTTAAAGTTAAGATATCAAACCCATAAGTTAAGCTTATTAAAGTAATAATAGAATTGAATAAAAAGAGAATTTAACTATTCTTGTGGTTTTGGTTTTTATAATAAAGCTTAAATGAATATAAAGAGAGATTTAAGGGACGATAACAATGACTAGGGGTTATGACTCACTGATATCAATTTTTCCTCAATTTTAGTCCAAATGAAATTTCTTTTCCAGTTAATTACTGATTTTCAAAATCAATTAAAGCTTATGTTAAGGTCAGAAGATGCTCTTTGCCTTAAATCACTATTCTAATGATCACCGATCTATCAATTTAAGTCAAAGGATAAAATCAATTCTAGGAATGATTAATTGAAGATTAATTAATCTATCGGAGATTATCCAAACAGTTTGATCATGCAATTTGGTGCAAAATATTCTATGCCTAGATCTACCAATTACATGTAGATGATCACTATTCTGCAATTGATTGAGCATTAGAAAGGTCGGTTCCAAATAAATATTAAAATAAGGAAAAGAATTAATTAATATAAAACAATGAGAAATTTTATTAAGAACAAGGAGAGGAGTAAAAATGGATAATTGCATCATAATCCCCAGACTAAGGGGACTAACCACTCATGATCAAAATATACTTAGCAATCCTATAAAGAGTAAGCATAAACATACCAATAGGCAAGAACGATGATCACAACCCCATCCTAGCGATGTTATCAATGCTCCCCGGCCCTCAAAAGCAGTAAAGGTTCTCTCGAATTCATATAAAGATAAAAAAATACGACTGGATAATCATTTACAAAAGAGAGACCTCTATATATAGCTTCTTAAAGATAATTACACAAAAAGACACACTACCACCATGGTGAATCCACCATTCACGGGCCCGGGGTCTCTCAGGTCTCAGCGTCCCACTCGCCGACGTCGCCGTCGCCACCGCTACTCAAGCCCAACGCCACCACACCAGTCTGCCACTCGCCAACTCGACCACTCACTCCCTCCCGCTACTCACCGCTACTCACACACCATGTCGCCACCGCTACTCACCGCTACTTCATTTCTTGAGAACGGTATGCTTACGACTTACCTTATTTAATTTTTACCTTAGTTAGTCCCAGACTCCCAGCTTAATTAGTGGTGTACTCTGGTATTGAGTTCAAGATTTAAATATGCAACTATTTAAAAAAAAACAAAAGAGAATGGACTTTGCTACATATGTTAATGGTCCTTCCAGTAAAAGATACATATACTGATGTACTCTATATTTTTCTTGTTTTAAACATAGACTTTTCTCTTTATTTCTTTCGTTAAATATTGCTTGTATCCATGATAATGAACTTATGATACGCACGTTTTGTTTTACTTTAGCATTACTGCATTAGAGCTCTTAAAGCTCTCTGTCTTGTGTGTATTCATCTTCATAGTATGGTTAATTTAGTGTGATAACCACTATTTGTAATATAGTCTCAGTTGTATTAAATTAGGTTCAAGTGGACAAGACTGTTAGCATTGGGTAAATTGGTTATTCTTGTTGTTGTAGACCATGAAACGATTATGTAACAAAAAAAAATCATGAAAAGATTATGAGCAGTGAGTATCTAGTCTTACTCAAATTTCCTGATTTTCTTTTGACACCATGACACCACCACCAACCCATCCAGTTGCATTAATTTCCTTATTTTCTTTTGACAGAATGGAATCTGATATTGTGCATTAAAGTGTTATTCGAATGGATGATGTTACTGATAATGATTTGAATGAACTTGGTGTTAAAAGTCCAAAGAGAAATGTAAATCCAAATGAAGATGAAATTAAAAATAAAGAGACTGAGTGTCAAACTGCAAGTAAAAAGGCAAAATCTTGCACTTCTGATGTTTAGAGACATTTCACTAAAATTGGGGTAGAAGATGGAAAAGAAAGGGCTAAATGCAATGGGTGTGGGCAAAAGTATGTAATTGGCGGTACTAAGATAGGTACTTCAACCTTATTGCATCATGTATAAAAAATGTAAACTTATCCCCAAATATCATGATATGGCTGCCATGATTATTGATCATGCAGGTAAGTTGAGGTCTAGGGAAATTGACCATAGACGTGTGCGTGAAGTAATTTCAATGGCTATTATTGAACATGGTCTTCCTTTCAACTTTTTTGAAAATAAGTGGATTAGGGAGTTGCATTCATTGTTAAATCCGGAAGTCAAGCATTATAGTAGAAACAATGTTGTGTCTGATATTTGGAAATTTCATCTTGAACAAAAGGACAAATTGAAATTGTTAATGCATAGAAGCCGTAATCAAATTTGTTTGACATCTGATTGTTGGACTGCATGTACTGTTGAGGGATATATTGGTTTGACTACTCATTTTGTTGATAACCAATGGAATTTGAATAGCAAAATTCTTTCTTTTTGTAATATGTAACCACCATATACCGGGTTTAATTTGGCTGAAAAGGTGTTTAATTGCTTGAAAGATTGGGGAATAGATAAAAAAATCTTTTCAATTACTTTGGACAATGCTAGTGCCAATGACAATATGCAGGACATATTGATTCAGCGATTATCCTTGCAAAATAGTTTATGTGAAGGTGAATTTTTTCATGTGAGATGTAGTGCTCATATATTGAATCTTATAGTTCAAGAGGGTTTAAAGTTTGCTAGTGGTGCTTTGCACAAGATTAGAGAGAGTATTAAATATGTAAGAGCATCAGAGGGAAGAAAGATATTGTTTAAGGAATGTATTGATGAAGTTGGGGGTATTGATACCAAGGTGAGTTTGAGATTGGATGTTCCCACTAGATGGAACTCTACATTTGTTATGCTTGAAAGTGGACTCAAGTATCGTCATGCTTTTTCTACCTTCTCTTTACATGATAGAAATTATAAATCATGTCCATCAAATGATGAGTGGATAAGGGGAGAGAAGATGTGTGAATTCTTGAGGTCATTTTACTTGATTTTGATTTCCAGTACATCTTATCCTACTTCTAACTTGTACTTTATGCAATTGTGGAAAATTGAAAGTTTGTTGAGGGAGAATGCCAAAAGTGATGATCCGGTGATTAGTAAAATGACGCAGAGGATGCTTGAGAAGTTTAGCAAGTATTGGGATGATTATAGTGTCATTCTTGCAATTGCGGCTATTCTTGATCCAAGAATGAAATTTGATGCATTGAAGTTTTTTTATAACAAACTTGATTCTTCCACTTTTGCAAATAAGCTTGAACACATCAAGAATAAGATATACAAGCTTTATGAAGAATATGTGAAACAAGATGCAGGTGAATGAAGTGCATCAAGCTCTCAAATGAATCTAATAGCAAAATCTTCCAATCCGGATGATGACGAAGACGTGGATGCATTTCACGTAAGTGTGTTATTTTGCTTATTAATTATAATTTCAAGAATCTACTTGTTTGTGCTTGTTTTACTTAAATTGATGTTTATTTTCTTTGAATTGTTTTGAATTGCATAGGAATATATAAATTATATGAGCCAAAATGTTTTGGTTAATGATAAGTCTAAATTGGATATATATTTGGATGATGGACACCTAGAACCAAGTTTAAATAAGAAGCTTGATGCGTTGAAGTGGTGGAATGATCGACAACATCATTTTCCAATCCTTTCAAGAATGGCCTGTGATTTGCTAAGCATTCCAATAACTACAATTGCTAGCGAGTCTACATTTAGCATTGGTGCTCGTGTGCTTAACAAATATCGATGTTCCCTTCTTCCCGATATAATTCAAGCACTTATTTTGACTCGTAATTGGATAAATGGTTTTTCTCCTATGGCTGAAGGTAATATTTTATAATCTATCTTTACATTAGTCATATTTATTGTTTACTAATAAACATTCACTTTAATTTTAATCTTTCTTTTTGAATTGTAGATGAAGATAATGGACAAAATGAAGATGACGAAAATCAAATTGATTTGTCAAAGCATGATTCCAATACTCTTCAGTCTTCGTCGTAGACGAGTTAATATTGATGATTGAGATATAAGAATTTGACATTGGAAGAGTTAGATTTGTGTTTTACTATTTTAATGTTGTTGATTGTTGAACATTTTTATGTTTGTTTGAGTTTCGTGCACATTTAGTTTGAGTTTGATGTAGTTTGTAATATTTAAACTTACTTAAATTGGTTTAATTTGCATTTTGCTGCACTTATGTTGTGATTTTTTAAGGTTTTTTTTTAATTTAAAGTGAGCCAACCCACGAGTCAGCTCACGAGCCAGCTCGCGGCCAACCCGGATAACCCACCAACCCGTGTGGGTTGAGCCGAGTTGGCAAAAAACTGACCCACCACTAAAGTGAGCCAACCCGACCCGACTCACTTTTTAGTCAACCCGTGGTGAGCCAACCCTGATGGGTCAGGTTGGCCTGTTTTGATAGATCTAATTGACTGCGATCTTCTCGGTTGACCACAGTCTTCATGATGTATAGCAAGTTTGTTAACTTTTATGATAATTAACTTAAAAGTCAAATCAATGACGATTTGTGATTGAATGGCGGTATAAAATTGTTTTACACTATCAATGCATAAGCATTAAAATTATGTATAATATTGAGTGAATTGACATAAAATTATAAGACGAAAATGAATATTTATAGTCTACATATAAAAAAATATTTCAAGAATAAGAGTTATATTATTCTTTATCTTTTTCTTGTGATAAAAAAAAAAACAATTAAAATTATTGCCAACCAATACCTTATGTTTGCTATTCATTCTCGAGTGTTTGCAAGGATGCGCTGTAACTATAACGTTATTAAAAAATAATTGAAAATATAAAGGAATTAAACTTTTTTGAACTTATTTGAGCAAAAGAATATAAAATTAATAAGACTTGTTATACTTATGCAATATACACAATAATTAGTTGAGCAAATTATATTTGCCTTCTATGAATTTTTTCAACTTACACATGATACCACTCTTTTTTCTTTTCCTACACTAGCTCCCTCTATGCCTAAAATCATTACTAACATCCTTTTTTATGTTACACTAATACCCTTTTGATGTTTAAAAACATTACAGTCACATCCTCTTATATACACTAACAGTTAACACGCTATAAAAAAATAAAAAGAAGTTATTGTAATAGTTAAAAAAGTAAGGAATGTTTGTATAATATCACAATGATATTTTATAAACTTCTGTGATAATTCTTTTTTGAAAGGAGGGGACTGATATCGTTTCATTAATAATTAAAGAACTGATACAATCAGGAATGATTTCAAAATAATGCAAACTAACATACAATCTAGATGCCCTTGAAAGGAGATGGGCGTCTTGATTTGCTTGTCGGCGAACCAAACTCAAAGATGAGTTGCTAATTAAGCTAAGATGTTGTTTGCAAGATTTGACAAAGCATCCATATTCAGAGTTGTCGAGATGGTGTGAGTGGAGGCTATCAAACAATTGCTTACAGTCCAATTCAAAAACAACATTCATGTACCCCATTTCTAAGACTCATTTGATCGTTGTGAGAAGGCTTGCAACTTCAGCTTGCAAGATAGAGCCTTTGTTGCGTGATTTTTGAACGTAAGGACTATCATTTTAACGTAACCAGGGATCATTCCAAGCATTGATCTTTTCACTGTCACCCAATCGCCATCTAAGACCTTCCTTAACCACCAGCTGTGAAGAATAGATGCTAAGCCATGTGAAGCTTGGGTTATGACCCAGTTTAGCCTTTAAGAAATCCGCATAGGAAAAATATTTTGCTTTGAACACTTTAGTTACTATAGCATCCTGGTCAATGCTAAATTTCCAACCTTGCTTCCCTAGCATGGCCAAGTTAAAGCCATAGAGATAATGAAATCCCAAACCACCATTATCTTTCCTCATAGTCAATTTGTCCTAACTAGGCCAGTTAATCCTGTTGTAGAATTTTTGTTCGCCAAAAAATTTAATCATTTTTTGAATATCATCTCCTAAAGAAGAGGGCAAGATAAAAGTGCTTATACAATAAGATGGGATGTCTTAAGCAACATATTTGATGAGAACTTCCCTTCCTGCTTTTGAAAGATGTTTGGATGATCAATGATTGATTCTCTTCCAGATATGGTCTCTCAGGTAGTTAAAAATAGCATTCTTTATTCTTCCAATCATAGAGGGCAAATATTTCCCAGTTCCCAATCATTCAGAAACATATAATGACCCTGAGTCCTGGCGCGGGATTTGGCGCAAATAGCGCCAGGGTCTTTCAGTAGAAAACCAGTGCAGAGGTGTGGCGCTAGTAGCGCCGGTGTGGCGCGATCAACGCCATACACACTGGAAGATGGCGCGAGTAGCGCTAGGTTGACGCGGGTGGCGCCAGAGGTTCTGGAGGTTGACGCCAAGGGTGCGAGGTTGGCGCGAGTGGCGCCAAACAACTCAGAGGACCTGTTCTTCCCTGGCGGTTGGCGCCATAGTGGCGCGGGTGGCGCCACTGGTTCTCGAGGTTGGCGCGGTTGGCGCCATGGGTTCTGGAAGCTGGCGCGATCAGCGCCAGAGTGGCGCAATCAGCGCGGTAGCTCGGGCAGACCCAGTATATAAAGGCCACTTTACGAGTTTTTGGCCCAAATTTTGTTTTCTTCTTCCTCCAGCGCCCTTCCACCATTGTTGAGGCTCCAAGCTTCATATCTCCACCTTAGTTCACCAAAACACCTTCCTTTAAACACCAATCTTGTTGGAAACATGTTGTGAGCTTGAAAATCCTTCATCAATCTCCCTTAGAAACCCCAAATCAGAGAAATACCTTTCTCAAGGGAAGTTCATAGAACTCGAGTTCGGCGAGGAACGGCGGCGATTCGCGGACACCCGAGCTTGGGGAAGTCGTCCTTGGACCTTCCTTGTCATCATTGAGGTAAGAAACTCGAGATTCACCGTTTATTTGTGAGTTGGGGTTTTTGGTGAATAGTGACCCACTTGTGATAGAGCTAGTATTAGCCTTGGGTCCTTTAGAAACATGTGTTTAGAATGTTGTGAGGATGAAGGATTAGCTCTTAGATGTTAGTTTGGTGCTCTTTGATTCTTGGCTCTATGTAATGCATGTATAGTTGGTATGCTGAGTTACTTGGCTATGTTGAGACATGCAAGAGCCTTGGTATATGATTTTGATGTGCTTGAGAGGCTTTTAGAACGGTGTCTTGTGTGTGAAAGGAACCGTTCAAGCCATATGTGATTTCTGAGTATTTGGGTCATGTAGAGCTTTGAAGCTCTTTGTGTTGACTTGCACTGAGTCTTGTGGAGACTCTAGTGCCTTGATTGAGCTAATATAGACCGTTGAAGGTCTATGAGATGTCTTGTGATTGATGAACCTTAAGTTAGAGGACTTAGAGGCTTGGAAAAGGAAAGAGGTTCCTTTCATTGTGATGGTTGAGAACCGTGTGATATGTTTATGCCTTGTGTGGTTGAATTGGCTGTGATATGTGCTTATGTGCCTTGTATAGGGCGTGACACCGCGGGTGTCAGTGGCGTAGACCACAGAGCAGGGAAAGAACTGCAGAGTTCGGCTTTGCCAGGTAAGTTCTTGGTCCCTTGGGGATGTTTCCCACTGCTTGTGCTTCACCATACTCTGAGGAAGTGATGGTTGCATCCATGATGCATGCATTGATGGTTGTTGCATTACTCATAATGATATGAATGCATGTTTCTATGCTTGTATGTATGTATGGATACCTGTGATTAATCTTCTGGCCAGTTAGATAGATATGGACCTCCCTAGGAGAAGAGCGCACCTCCTAGTTTGGTTTGCTCGTGGGTGATGATGATCCCTTAAAACCAAGAGATAGGTGGTCCAGTCGCGGTTGAAACCTATTCTCGGAAGTACCATATACGTGCGTCCATGCGTAAGGGGTAGCTCCCGATGGGATGGCACGGGTGTGAGTTCCGATCTCACACTGAGGTTTGATGCTGAGGATGATGCATCGTGGTGTTGATGATGATACACCGTGGCGGCGTAGTCCCGCAGTATACATTAGAGCTAGATGACTTGCTTGTATTGTTATGAAGGCCAGGAGGCCAGACTAATTGTGATGCCTGAAGACGTGTGTCATGAAAAGTGAGCCAGGGTGGAGGAGATGCCTCCAAGGACCTTGATCTTACTGAGATGTATATCTCACCTCGTGTGGGGTTTATGTTGTTTCAGGTAACTCTTCTGGCAGAGAGGAGCGGTCTTAGGGCGGGAGGCCCCAGTAGAGACACGATCTGCTTGGCCGTGTGGCAGCAGGGAGAGCTGGGTGGCTCAGTTTTGATGATGTTTTGTACCCCTGTAGAGGGAAGATGTGTGTGTGCACACATGTATTTCTTTTGTATTGGATAGATCTTGTATGCTCTCGTGTGAGGAAGGATCTTTGAGATCAAAAGCACTCGGATGCTTATTCTTTTGTATAGACACTTCGAGTGTCAGATGATGTATATGTACATAACCAGTTTATGTTATGTAATGACGTTTCCTCCTGATTATATTTGTTGAGATAATTGTGTTTATCTGCCTATGGTTATGTTTATGTGATTCTGGATCGGCAGGGGCTAGTGTTGTTGTGATGTTTAAGTTTTATGAGTTTCATACATAATGTAATAAAGAAATATGGTTTTCGATTATACTTCCGCAAAAGTTTTAATTAATGTATTATGCGCTAATCTGATAATAATAATGTTAATACACCGGGTGCACACGGGGTGTTACAAAACACCTAGGAAGTTTGAAATGTGAGACTTGATAGAGTGAGGGGTATTTCTACTAAAGTAGGCTTCTGATTTGGAGTAGTTAATTGCAAGTCCAGATTATTTCTCAAAAGTATATAAGATAGAATGTAGGACTTGAATTTCTTTGTCAATAGCCTTGAAAAAAGAAAGCAATCATCAACAAATAACAGGTTTGAGAGGATGGAAGCTCCTCTACACACTTTGATTCCATGGATATCTCCTTTGCTTTCAGTTTTTTTCAAAAGAGATGACAGGCCTTCCATGCATAAAATAAAAAGCTAGGATGATCATGAATACCTTGTCTAAGGCATCTCTTTGGAGTCACAGGACCAATAGCATCACCATTCATCATAGTGTTAAAGTCAACAGTTGTGATGCACATCTCAACCCATCGAACCCATTTTAGGATCAAAACCCATTTTTAACAAAACGACAAGTAAATATTTCCAATCCACCTTGTCAAAAGTCTTGCTAATATCAATCTTCAAGGCAATTTCACCAAACTTTCCTTTGGTCTTGCACTTCATATGATAAACAATTTCCATGGCAACCAGAACATTATCTAATATGGATCAATCCTAAATAAATGTCGATTTCTTCTAAGATATGCATTTTAGCAAAAGAGGCTTTAGTCTATTAGCAAGAACCGTAGAAACAATTTTATACAAAACATTGCACAGAGAAATAGGTCTAAAGTCAAGCATGGATGATGGGTTATCATTTTTTGGAATTAAAACAAGATATCAGTGTTGTTTAAATTATGAGGAAACACCTTAATTGAGCCACATAGTTGTTGCATTAAAATATCATCACCTAGAACATCCTAGATTTTTTTATAAAAAGTTGTGTTAAGGGCATCTGGTCTTGGGGACTTATCACTGTGCATTTGGAAGAGAGCATTTTTTTTAATTTCTCAATGTGAAATGGTGTCAAAATGGATGTGTTTCCTCCTTCATCAAGTCTCGTTTCAAGGTGGATGATAGTAGCCTTTATGTCAACATCACCTTCAGAGTAAAGTGTAGTAAAATAACGGTTGGTAACACCGCAAAGAGCTTCATGGAGTGAACATAGGCTCCTACATCATGGTCAAAAGGATTAGTAATTAGATTCCATTTCTATCTTGCATTTGAAAATGCATGAAAGAAACTTGTGTTGGCATCTCCATCACGCAACCAATAGATTTTCGCCCTCTTCTTCCAAAAGTGCTCTTCTTGATCAGGCAAAGAGTTCAAGTGGTTATTTAATTTCATATATCGGGAAACTGAGAAAGGATCTTCAAGTTGTCTACAAGCCTCCATATCTAATTTGTACTTGTTAATGTCACGTCTGAAACGATAGTGTATTCGTCTTCCCTAATTGTCAAGCTTGTCTACACATGTATGAAGTTTGGAGATGATATCTTGACTAGCCGAAATGGTTAAAGCTTCATTGACAACATGAGAAAGTTCTCCCTCTTCCAACCAAGAGTTTTCAAAACGAAACCTCTTAGCTTTACGAGTTTGAGAATGTCGCCTCAGCTTCAATAGAATATGGACATGTTCTAACCTACAAGAGATAAGGTTAGATAAACAACAATTTGGAAAGTATCAGTCCAGCTTGAAGTTGCCAAAGCTTAGTCAAGCTTTTCCAGGATTTCATTAGGTGAACCCTTGCTTTTTACCCAAGTATAAGAATAGCCCTCCACGATAATATCATTCAAACCAGAATCGAACATTGCTTCTCTAAAACCTGTTATTAGATAATTCGAGTGAAAGTTTCGACCCTTCTTTTCATCATGGGAAAGGATGTCATTAAAGTCCCCCATGGTACACCATATAAGAGAGGTGTCACTAGAAAGGGTTCTCAGGAGATCTCATAACTCTTTTCTACCATCTCTATTAGGAAAGCCATAATATTCAGTGGATCGCCAACTAGGGCTACCAGCAATTGGGACCCTAACATTTATGAAATTTCGCAACAAGTTTATAAGCAAATAGTCAAAAAGGCTCCTTCCAAAGTAAGGGTAAACCACCACTTCTTCTAGAACAATTAACGGGAAAAAACAATCATAATTCATAGATAATTTTATTTCTTCAATGCGACTGGAAAGTACAAAAGTTTCGGAAAGGAAAATAACATCGGGACGATAAGACCGAACAAGGTCCTGAAATGAGAGAATTCCCTAGGGGTTTCCCAGGCCCAAACAGTTCCATGCTAACAAACTCATGGCTCTTGGCAGGCCTGGTTGCCAAGCTCTGCCAATAAAAAATGCTCCAAGGTTGCGGCTATTGTTGGTGAAGTGTGTGTGGCTGGCAATGGTGAAACTTTGACCGGAGTTGGTGGTGCCAATTTCCTTCCCTGTCGTCCTTTCTCTTTTTGTCTGTCACAATCAAGTCGGTATCCATGTTGTCGTCATTGATTTGTTGATCCTCATTTTCATTAATGGGGATATTATTTCCTGATTTAACTAATTGAGGAAATAAGAGGCGTGGATTTTTAGAAACCAACAAAAGCAAATCATTCCTTTTTTGGTCCTCCTCAACAATTGCCCTATGATTGTTATGGTTTGTTCTATTTTTAACATTCTTTGTTTAGTTGTCAAGATTGAAGTTGTAAGGCACGTAACCATGGTGGTGGCTCCTTCCTCGCGTAACCACTTCAAGTCGTCGAGACCACCAGAGTTTCTAGTATCTGCTCGAATATCTAGACCCCATGCTGGAAAATCATCATCTAGTTGCATGGCGAAAAGTTTCTTGCCACTATCATCATTATGGCCAAGAAGACCGCAATAGTAGCGGAAGGCTCCAAGCCTTTCATATTTGAATTTGACTTCCCTAGCTTCTCCACCAGGCTTGAGGATTGTCTTGGTACACTACAAAGGCTTCCTAATATATAACATTACACGAAGACGCATGTAAGGGCATCAGAAATTTGACTTACTCTTCTCATCATACTCCAAAAATTCACCCAAGGAATTAACAATGCTTTGAGCCACCAATGATGAGGAATAACCTATTCGTAGATCATGGATTTGGATCCAAAAAGGTATCTTATAGAGAGGGATTTCATTAGGGATCTCTCCCTCTTTAATGATGCTGAGAAGATGTTTGTCAAAGGACCAAGGGCACCCTTTACTACTTTCTACAAGTCCATTAGGTGAAAGAATTCAGAAAGGAAGATTCCAATGCCAACCTCACAAATATTGACAGTCTCCAAAGCGTGGTAGGAGGAAAAGAGAAAAGTATTATAAGTGAAAAAAACAAGGAAGAATGTCTCACATGCAGCAGCAGAACCCTAGCATGGAGAGAACATCTCCTGAAGAGAGAAAAAAGTTTACTTCTATGATAATTCTATGACTCTTTATCTTCAATATTATTTAACATCATATTTTTGTCTATTTTTCTCTTGTTACCACTCCGTGCAAATCAAGTGTGTATCATTTTTCATTTTCTATTTTACTTTAGTAAGATTACTTGTTTCAGCACAAATGAGGCCCTCTAGTTTCATTCTTACTATTATATGCAACCTTCAATCACATCATATTCATGGCACAACTAGGCTTATAAAAAACTAATATCTTTCAAAATAATTGTTATTTTGATCCTTGGATCATTTCAGTGGAACGATTCACTATGTACAACCAAACATTAATCTGAAATCAAAACCTTCAATCCAATGCACACCCCAACTCATAATGTACCAATGAATTGCTTTCTATAAGAAACTTAAACTACTGCAAACAAATTCGTATAGCTCTCACTGAAACACATCTTCACGTTCCAAGATGGTAGAAAATTGAATGGTTAATTGGGTTTCGCCTAAAAAATAATTTGAATGTCAACCAAGTTCAAAATTGTTTGATAGCTTGAAAACTCTCGGACAATGGCATTGACAACACTTGCAATTCTGAGCCACAGATCAGCACACTCCTTTCCAACAGGCCCAGTTATGGCAGAACCTATAAAAACATACAAATAACAATCTCAGATTTTAAAACAAAAACAGATCATTTTTAAAAATGAAGAAGAGTGCAAACCAAAAAAACACACATGCAGGCTCTGAATGCCACTGAAGAAAAATTCTTATGATATCAATCATTACAATTATGCAAAAAATACACAAAAAAACACCATAAAGATCTAGAAATCTGTTACACATGTCAAATGCAAAATATCAACACAATTTGAGAAATGTATTTCATACCTTTCATTTCTCCCTTTGGGTTTACGATAACACCTGCATTATCTGCAAATGAGAATCAAGTTGAATTGAATCAGATACATATAATGGAGCGAATCTTAGAGCTTAGTAGTTCACCAGAACCAAATTTTCTGAACTTCCTCATGAATCCTATTTTTCAGATTTAGTGAAGTGTACTAATTCACGTGTTTAGTATATTTGACCAAAACATTAGTTCATCAATTAATTTTATACATTTGGATCAGCCATGTGCATTAAAATCTTCGGTTAAGTGGGTTTGCATACCTCTTCATAATGATAACAAAAATGTCACATTAGACCAACTACTGGGTGACATGGAATAAGAATTCTTATAGCACGTGTTTCCAATGAAGAGACCTGCATTATCTGCAAAAGAGAATCAAGTTGAATTGAATCAGATACATATAATGGAGCGAATCTTAGAGCTTAGTAGTTCGCCAGAACCAAATTTTCGGAACTTCCTCATGAATCCTATTTTTCAGATTTAGTGAAGTGTACTAATTCATGTGTTTAGTATATTTGACCAAAACATGAGTTCATTAATTAATTTTATACATTTGGATCAGCCATGTGCATTAAAATCTTCGGTTAAGTGAGTTTGCATACCACTTCATAATGATAACTAATGTCACATTAGACCAACTACTGGGTGACATGGAATAAGAATTCTTATAGCACGTGTTTCTAATGAAGAGGCAGTTATTTCAAAGTTTGTACCTCATCTCAAAGATTTAATAAACCAATCTACATATCTGGTAGCCGCCATGACATAAACATAATCTTCACAGGATCTTCTTTTATTTTATGTTGTTACAGAACCAAATATCTAGGTTGCATGTTCCATGGACCATTTTTGGATTCTTGCTTAAAAACTTCTAGAAAGTGAAAGTATCTTTGTTACTAATTCAAATACAAATGCAAAAAACATTAAACACAAGCTGACACGCATGGAAGCTGAAGGAAAGCACTAATACAAGTGCAACAAGAAAATCACTGCCAGGAAATATATGCATAGAAGAAAGCATAAGCCAGATGGGGGAACAATGAATGGATTAAAATTCCAACTTTTCCTGTCACCCACTATTTAAAAACACTCTTTGGTTTGCTGCCATCATTTAATTCAAAAAAATAACTCAAAAAAAAAAAAGGAACCCAACCACAATTTGGGTTAGACTTGAATATAGGAGGCTCAGATTCGCCTTTTCTCAGACAGAAGAGGAAGAGCCATGTGCACAGGCTGCATCAACAGCATCTGTGCAAAAGACCACAAGGTAATTTCACAGATACTGAGCCACCTTGCCAGGACACGGCTCTTCACTCATATCTGGTCCAACTACTGAAAACATCATCATTGCCTTGCTATACCCAGAAGAAGAAGAAGAAGAAGAAGAAGAAGAAGAAGAAGAAACACAAAGAATAAGCAGAAAACAAAGAAGGTGAGGTATGTGTGTTTTGTGTGTGTATGGAGAGCAGTTTGGCAAATTTAATTATAATGATCATTGGCTTACACAGCAACTCAGAGAGGGCAACAGCTCTCAAGACAACCTTATCTCTCTAAGTGTGGAGCCTCATACTTAAACTAATGACTAATGAGTGTAATCCCAATTTCAGAGTTTCAGAGCGAGGCTCAGATTCGCCTTTACTCAGGCAAGAGACAGAAGAGAAGAACCTCACCATAGCTGCATCATCAGCATCTGTATAAAGGACCATGCTGGTCTTGACAAACAGAAACTGAATTACCTAGCCAGGACTAAGGCTCTAACTCAATATCCATTATCTGATCTAAAGCTGAAAACACCATCACTGCCTCCTTTCTGTGTGCTATCCAGAACAAAAACAAAGTGGGTCAAACATAATCTTCTACTGATTTTATAAATGGAGAAAAAAAAAACGACATGCAATACAAGTCTTGCAAATGACACACCAGAGCAAAGTCTCCTCAGAATTTTCTGTCCAAAACAACCAACAGAATGGCTACCTTATCAGTTTCCACAATTGAAGCTTGCTCATGTGGCTGGCAAGTGTAGTACTGGTTCTTATGTAAGAAATGGTTTCTTACAGGGTTTTTCTATTTTGATTTGGCTTTTAAAATTATAGCTTCACAAATGATTATCCAAACAAAGAAATTTACAGAGACATAAATTGAAATCATTCCAAACTTCCAATTCCCTTGCCTTTTGAAATTTTACAAATTTTGAAATACCCTATCAAAACTTGATAAAAGATTTAAATTGATAGAGAGAAATTGCTGATTGACAGAATCATAGCAAGCAATCAAATTATTGGATAACATTAAAAATTGAGGAGGTAATGGACCCTATACTTGTAGAGCACCAATGGAGCAGATGTATGCATGAAAAAAAGACCACATCTGTAACGATGGACTCAGTTAATTTGCCAGACCTGTAACTGTATCCACCATGGTTTGTTGAAGAGGATACTTGACTAATGTCTGGAGACAGTAATGATCCAAATGTGTAAAGTATGACTTGTATTGGGAAATATGTGAACATATAAACTAAGCATATAGGATATCAAAAAATTAAAACATTTGCAAACTGACAAAATCCTTGAAAACAATTTGTTTTGTTTTTGTATAACATACTATACAAAGAACTAAATAGAATTCAGGCCATCAATGTGTAGAGGCCCAATGGAGCAGATGTGAGCATGGAGAAAACCATCACATCTGTAACAATGGGCACATTAATTTTCCAGACTCGTAACTGTATCAATCATTGTATGTTGAGGAGGATACCTGACTAATATCTGAAGACAAACTATCTTATAGAGAACTTGAAACTTTAGAGTTAAAAGAGCAAGAGGAAAACCACAAAATCCTTTCCTCATATACTATATCTCTTCAGACATTCCATTTTCCCAAATGAAAATGACTTTCATAATCAAAATCAAGATATAGGAGAAAAACAAAAGAGCCCCAACATTGACTGGGATGATAAACAAAAGTAACCACCCAGTAAGGGTAAGAATGGGCAAAATGATGTGGCTAATCTTGAGAGGTGCAGATAAACCTTCAAAAACAAAATCTCCACACTACATTACCAGTAATCAGTGTTATCAATGGCGGATGGTGGAACATGGCAGAAGGCCAAAATTCCACCATATAAACATGCCCTAGCACCTCCCTTCACAAATTGCCTATGGCAGTTAGCAAACAATCTGCCATGGCAGTGCCATGGCCATTATTTAACAACGCTTCCAGTAATTTTTTGCTGAAATAAACTAAGCTCAGTTACCTTTCAATAGTAAATATCAACAGGGAAAGAAAACACAGCTGAATGAAGACAATAAACAAGAAAAAATATTAGAGAAAGAAACAATGTATCGAATAGCGAAAAGTAAGATCCCATGAGAGATCCAACTCGATATATTCGATGGCATGCATTTATCTAGCTGGTTATACGTTAGCATCAAATCACCAAACGCAATTCATCCTCATGAATAATAGGATATGCGCTGCTCAACCAGCAACATTTCAATCCTCCCAATTCAGGAAGAAAATGCATTTTCCAGAACAAAGTAAGAAACAACACATTTGTGAATAAAAACACTAGAAGTATGAATTGTAAACTTACACTAAAACGTAAGCATGTTCTGTTCTAATAAAATTAACATATTGACAAAATTACCTTCAAAGTACATGTAGACACCATCCTTTCTTCTCCACAGTTTACGCTGTCTCACAATAACTGTTGGCAATACCTTCTTCCTAAGATCGGGCTTCCCTTTTTCACAGCAGCCATGACCATGTCACCAACACAAACAGACGGCAATCTGTTGAGGCGACCCTTGATTCCTTTCACTGATATGATGTAAAGATTCTTAGCCCCGGTGTTGTCGGCACAGTTCACCACAGCTGCCACTGGCAAACCCAGTGACATCCTGAACTTGCTACCAGCAGAACCACCACGTCCTGAGACACAAACTCAACGCAAACTATTAACATTTTTTCTATAACCATTAACCAAGTGACGCACAGGCAAAAAAATGTTGCAAAATTCAGCAAAAATGAAATTTTATGGAGAAAAAAAAAATATCCATGTGACTCCAACCAACTTCAAATTAGAAAATATTCAGATTGTGAAAAATTCCACCAAATGGGGGGGGGAAAGGTATGATTTTTCCTCTTTATTTTGTTAACTTATAATTACCCACTAACTATACAATTCCAAGAGAAAATGGGGTGAAGCCAGAAGATCTACAATGTTAACACTTAACAGAACAAAATTATAGCAAAATCCATGTCAAACCAATCTCATTTCACGCAATGGATTAAAAAAAAGGACCCAAAAGCAAAGAAAAAGAAATGTTTTCGCTTCTTTTTTTATTTGTTTAATTATTGCGAGCTACACAATCAGTGAATCTGGGTTAGCAGAAAGCAAAAGTGCAAAACAGAGAAATTGAGAATGCACAATTCAAGCACTAGAAAGTAGCAGAGAAAACGAGAGTGCAAGTGTAACGCGTAAGCATGGAAGAAAACTGACCTCGCTTCGACATTTTGTGGTGCTGGGGTAACAAGAAATGCAATTAGGGTTTTGTTGGGAAAATTTATAAGGAGCAGGGTTGAATTAGGGTTTTGGGAAGAAGTTAGGACACAAGCGGCGCTGCAATTCAGACTAGGGTATAACATGCTAACTCAGTAAAATATATATATATATATATATATATATATATATATATATATATGTATGTTTGATCTTTAATTATGAGACTTTTTTTATTAATTTAATCATTTAAAAAATAATTAATCATATTAAATATATTAATTTAATATATTATTATCTTAAAATTATTCTTTTTTAATTTTTTATCTATTTAATTATTTTATTAATGTTTGAAGAAAGAATAATTAAATAAAAAACAATAATCAAGAATAAATAAATTTTTAAAAATGATTTATAATTAAAGAAAATTATTTATTTAAATTTTTATATAATTATAATTAATGTTATGAAAATCGACTTGCACACTAATCCATCTAAGCTAATGAATAAGTAAATCAGTAATCAAACAATTCACACATCCAGTATATACTAAAAAAATTGGATTAAAAATTTTTTTCTTGTAAATTAAAGGATATTTATGTATTTTTATTTTATTTTTAAATGCAAATAATTTAAAACCGTAATTTCTCTTTCCCGCAAAATCCATTGGATCTGGGTTTATCTTCTAAAGAGCTTCAACGTCATTGAACTTGTCATTGAACTTCTGCATCCCTTTTCTCACCTTTATCTTCTAAAAGCTTTGGGTGCAAAATATAACTTCAATTCCATGTAATTAAATTTCATTACGCAGAGGAATATTAAGTTGGTCATTGATCTCATACAAGATTCAAGATATAAGCTCCTCTCTATGTAGGAGATACATATCGCAGTCTAAATCAATAAGTGTTGGGCTTTTGCCATGACCGTGGACAAGCCATCAAGAGGAGATAGGTGAGGTTTGTGAGGCTTTCAATATGGATGGGGGCTTGAAGATTCACAACAGGCAACACCTACAATACCATTAAACGGACTACCATTCTTGCCTAATAGCATTAGTAGTAGATCCTAAATTAGGACTTGTTCCGTTCTGGAGTGACGGAAATGCCCGACGAGTGTCACCGGGAGTGTTGTTATAGGATCGGACTCTTCCCTGCTGATCTATGGCGGTAAAACCAGTGACCGAAGAGAAGATCACACTGACACGGGAGCAATTGGGGTGCCGTGTGAACGAAAAGAGGGAGAGTAAGAGTAATATGTGTGTACCTTTCACCATCAAGTATGCTGGCTTTATAGGGTCTTATTTGAGCACGGGGCATGGAGCATTTAAGTTCCAGGATCCTCCTCCATAATGCCTGGTCCGAGAATCAGGGTGGGACGACCGTTGTGCCTTTAATGCTGCCGATGATCACTCCTTAGTGATAAAAGACGGACCCTGGTTGTTGGCGCTAATCGAGGGGAGGATAGGGAAATGGTATTTCCATATCCGTAACAGTTGCCCCTCAGCCCGGCCATTCAGTGTTCTGGACGGTCGGGATGTAAAGTGTCGTAATCGGTTTTCTGTTTGCTATCGTCCGGCTACTCGAATCCTGGCAGCTCCCAAGAAAAGCTGATGTTGCGTAAAGCGTCGTGTATTCAATCGGTTACGAACTTGACCTTGGGGTCGGCTTTATTTGCAAATCGGTTTCTTACGGAAGCTCTGGGCCGAGATTCCCATTCTTCCTATGCTTATTGGTCGGCTTCCATCCTGGCGTCGGATCGCCCCTTCTGTCTTTTTGTATCCAGCCGATTTTGAGTAATGAAACGTCCTTTAGTCTCGGAGTGCCACGTGTCTTCTGTTTATTTCCAAACTTTAATCATTACTCGTTGTGCAGTTATGACGTAACCGCCGTTCCCACGTTTCTCAATGCCCAGCAGTTATTGCCCCACGTCGTTTTGAATTTCGACGGTTACTGCTCCTCTGCAGCCTTGTACCATATTATTTGGTTTTCACGCTTCTTGCTCACCTGCTCCCCTTTTCTCATTTTCTCGTTTCTCCTTCTTCCGCAAGTTTCCTCGAGCGCCTGCATTTTCGTTTCTCACTGCCATTTTCGTTTCCCCGTTCGCCATTCCTTTTTCAGGTACTTCTTTCGTTACTTTTACTTTTTTCTTCTTTGCCCTTTGTTGGTTTCATCTTTTATCCTGGCCAGTTTCCTGGATTGATAGAACTTTTAGCCCTTTTGCTGTAATTTGTCCTGCTATCTGTAAACCCTTCTTCCCCCCTTACTTTGGTTCAGTCCGGTCTTCTTTATCATGAAGTATACCCCTGAGGAAGAGGCGGAGATTCGCCGGACGTACCCTCCCCGCACTGCCTTCTGGCTTTTCGGGCTTCCTCTTCCTGATGAAGAGAGGGAAAAAACTATCCTTCGGGCACCTCCTGCCATTAGTGCCCCTAGCACCCCTAGGGCTCCCGTCCTTCGTGCCCCTAGGCCTCCTGTCACAGGTACTTCTAGCCACTTTCCTCGAGGATTCTCAGGATCTTCTCTGCATCCTAGACCTGTTCTGTCCGCATCAAGGGTGGGGGTGACCCCTAAGCTTTCTGTTTCCGCCCCCCTCGTTCCTAGGGCCGCCCTAGGGGTACAGCCTCAGTTTGACATTCGCTATGAGCCTTGTTCAAAATGTCTGGATGAATTTCTCTATCTGTCCAGCAGAGATTTAGATAAGCAGGCCGAGGACCTTCTAGATGGGTGTCGACACAACCCTGTTAGGGTGCCAACGCCTAACAAAGGGCCGGCCTTGGCTTTAGACGTCCGCCCACCAGTAGCTGTACCAGTTCAAGCTTTGCCCCTTTCTCCATCTTTGCTGACTCGCCCCCCAGGTATCCTTCTAACTGTTTTATTTTCCTTATCGTAGGTGGTCATGGGTTCTCGTATCGGCGATGTCAGTGATTCGGCAACCGGGTCTCATTTCGCCATTTCTGTTTTGTCTGATAAGTTTCCCTGGGTCGCCCACGAGGTTCTAGAATACTCGTCGGTGCTTTCCTCCGATGACCTCGTCCGACTGCCCCTTGAAGCCTCTGAGGATTTCCATATCTGTCGGTCTGATTCGGGTGTTCCCGTTTGTGTTTCCCAAAGGGGTGATGGTCCTCCCTTTTTCCTGTTTTATAGTGAAGTGGTTACTAGGGTGGGGATTCGATTTCCCCTATCCAATTTCCAGATGCAGGTGTTAGATTATTTGCACGTTTCTCCTACCCAACTTCATCCCAATAGCTGGGCTTTCATGCTCGCCTTTGAGATGCTCTGCCAGCAACTTGGTGTTTCCTGTACCTGCCCCCTATTTTTCTATTTTTTCTCCGTGCAAGCCAGTCGTTCGGGCAAAGAGGCTGCCGACCGAAAGGGATGGATTTCTTTTCGTGGCCGAAATGACAGCGGTTCCGACCGTCGACTCTTTTCTTTGTTTTCCAATTCTTTCAAACGCTTTAAAGACAAATTTTTTATGGTCATGGCCAATCCTGGCCACCGTCCTTTCTTTTTGACCGATTCTTCTGAGCCCAAGTTTCCCCTGTATTGGTCGTCCCTTCATTATGACTCTCCTCCCATCTCCTATCGAACCGACGGGGCCCGGTTGTCCGAATCTGAACTTGTTTCTGTGGCTCAAATACTTTCGTGCAAGAGTTCTGGGGATCTAGCACCGATATCTCATTATATTCAGAGTGGTTAGTTTGGGCTTTTTATTCCCTGCTCGTTTTCTTGTTTGATAATTCTAATGGGTGTGGTGTTTCTTGCAGCTATCGAGATGAGTTCTGCCGGCCTCCCTAGCCATCTAGCGGCTATGAAATCTCGGAAGAAGCGTCGATTAGCCGACGGCAAAAGCAAAGAATCTGCCTCTGATCCTGTTTCAATCTCTACTTCTACCAGATCGGCCTCTGCCCCTACGGATCCGTCCTCAGTTATTGCTCCGATCCGTCCAACTTCCCTTCTGCCCGCCACCGTCGTGATCCCTGATAGTCCGACGGGGGGGGGGGGGGGTTTCCAAGGCCGTCGTTGCCACTGGTATTCCGTCTCCTGCCACTGAGAGCGTTCAGGAGGCTGTTCCATCTTCTCCCGTCGCCGACCGTGCTGAGATATCAAAGCCCCTTGCTTCGCCGACTGCCCCTGTTTCTACTGCGGCCGAATCGTCGGGAGGTCGTGTTCAGCTATCTCCTCGCGCCCTCTGGGACCAAGGCATGACCCGGGACCTTTTTGAAGTCATCCGGGCGCCCAAGAGGTATTCTGACACCCTCGCCTTTTCCGATCTGGATCTGGAGGAACTGAATGCCCTGCAATCGGCCTGCTTTAAGACGGGTTCGCTGCTTGGGAGTCTGTCTTCTTTAAACCTGAAGGCTTCCAAGTTGGTGTCGCGGGTTGAGGCCTCTGAGGCGGAGGTCGAGTGCCTCCGTCGAGAGTTGGAGTCATCTCGTGCCGAGGTGACCAAGTCGACTGAAGCGTTGGAGGCTGCTCGGGTTGAGGCCGAGGAAGCGCAGGCATCGGTTTCCCGATTGGTCGCCAAACTCCAGGAGTCCCAGGAATCGGTTGCGAAGGTAACCGCCGATTTCGAAGCTGCTCGGGAATTGGTGGCTAAGATGATGGCCAAGCTGGATGTTTCCCGGACCCAGGCTAAGGCTTTGGAGCGAGAGATCAGAACTTCTAAGGCAGTCGTTACCCGACTGGAGGATACTCTGCGGAGGGTTCGGAAGAGGGCCGACCGGAACAAGTCTTCCTGTGACGAGTTACTTGCCCTTAATGCCAAGAAAGTCCGGGATTGGGAGGAGGCTACCAAAGAACTTTCCTTTGTTCGGGATCAGCTTAAGAAGTCCTCGGAGGCCTCCTTTTACAATACTCTGAGTCAACTTTATTTTTTGAATCCTGGGGTGAAACTGAACACCGAGGGCATGCACTTCAGAGCCTACGTCAGCGACAACCGACTTCTCATGCTCTCTGACAGTGAAGGGGATGAGGGTGCTTCGGACGAGATTCCTGATGGTGGCGCTCCTGATGCCGGCGGTGTTCCTGGTGGCGGGGTTTCTAGTGGCGATGATTCTCCAATTGAGAAGGACGATTAAAGGGCCGATATGCCGGTTTTTCCCCTGTAAATTTTTAACATTTTGAATGTCGGGCAAGTACTTATTTTCTTTATATGTGCTGATTTCTAATTTTCGTTTGATGTCGTCTTGTCTTCTGTGGCTCCAACGGCCCGAATTGTGATGGACCAAGGATATCAATTCGAGCATCGTTTTACACAATGCCCCGGAAAATCTTTAGTTTATCTGTTTAGACCGTTGGGATCGTTAGGTCGGCTTTATCCTTGGTAATTGGTTTCGACGGTGGCGGCCTGTCTTCCTAATCCGTCATTTAGACTTTTAGGATTACGCTATCGGCGTTTCTTGTTAATCGGTATTTATGGCTCCGACGGCCAAGCATCCTAATCCGTCGTTTCGACTTTTAGGGTTCCGATTAGGGAATAGCCACCTTGGTTTAGCTTAGATAATTGATTTTACATGTAGAAATTGTGCATAGATGTATAATCGGCTTTGCATGCAGAGGCGATGTATAAATGTAAGCTCCCTATCGGGATTTTATTCATATTCTTTGAAGACAAGATTTTCACGATCTCTCAAGTCGACTATTTCCAGGTTGTACTTCCCCGGATCGACCGATGAGAACCGAGATACATCTGTTGACATCCTCCCGAAATCCGGTGAGGTGATAATACACGATCCCTATGATGGGCGCGTCGGCCAATTAAAGAGAAACACGTGTCGTCCATGATCCCAATGACAGGCCGGGGGCCTGCTAAGGGGAAACACATGGGTATCAGCTGTAGTATTTTTTCAACTTGTCGGCGTTCCATGTTCGTCGGATCGATTGTCCCTCCAGTGTCTCTAAGGCATAAGCTCCTTGGCCAATATTTTTATTGACTCGGTAAGGTCCTTCCCAGTTTGCTGCTAGCTTGCCATCTCGAGCGTTCTTGTTCCTGATGTCAGCTCGTCGGAGTACAAGGTCTCCTTCTTTAAAGGACCGCGTCTTTACCTTCTTGTTGAATCTTTTTGCTACTTTGCTTTTGCTGATCAAGTCTCGGCTGTGTGCCGCCTCGCGGATTTCTTCTATCATATCTAACTCGGCCGCTAGTGCTTCATTGTTGCCGGCCGCCTGGTTTGTGTGTTGCCTTCTCCAAGAGGGTTGGCCGATTTCTACTGGGATCATAGCGTCACATCCGTACGTCATTCTAAATGGGGTTTCTTGTGTGGACGCCTGTGTCGTCGTCCTGTATGCCCACAAGACGTAGTATAGCTGTTCTACCCAATTTTGTTCGGCTTCGTGCATTCGTTTCTTCAGTCCGTCCAGAATTATTTTGTTGGCGGCCTCGACCTGGCCGTTGGACTGCGGGTGTTCGATGGATGCGAAATGATGTTTTATCTGTAGGCCTGCCATCATTGCCCTAAACTTGCCATCGGTGAATTGGGTCCCGTTATCGGTCACTATTTCCGCCAGAATTCTGAACCTTGATATTATGCTTCGTTCCATGAATTTTTGTACGCAAGCCGAAGTGATCGAGGGAAGGGGTTCGGCCTCGATCCATTTCGTAAAGTAGTCGACGACCACTACCAAAAATTTCATCTGTCTTTCTGCCGGTTTGAATGATCCCAAGAGGTCCATGCCCCATTTGTAGAATGGGCATGGGGCAGTGATCAAGCCGAGCTCGGTCGGGGGGGCTCGTAGTATCTTTGCGTGTTTCTGACAGCTGTCGCATCTTCTTACATGGTTTTCCGCATCTGCCTTCATCGTCGGCCAGAAGTATCCCGCTCGTAACGCTTTCAGTGCTAATGCTCTTGCTCCCATGTGTTGGCCGTTGATTCCTTCATGTATCTCGGTGAGGGCGTAATCGGCTTACTCGGATTTCAAACATAGTAACAACGGGGTGTGGAGGCCACGTCGATATAATTCTCCGTTTGCCATCACATATAATGCAGCCTCCCTAACTAATTTCTTTGCTTCTATTTCGTCGCCTGGAACTGTCCCATGTTCCAGATAGTCGATCAGTGGTTTTCTCCAGTCGTCGTTATTTGCCACGACCATAATACATGCCGGTTGGAGGACCTCTTGCTGGATGACCGACCTGTGACTTGTGGTTCCTTTAGTGCTGGCCAATTTGGACAATATGTCTGCTCTAACGTTCTCTTCCCTTGGGATGTGGGCGACCACCACTTCCTCGAATTCTGCCATAATTTCCTTGACTTTGACCAGGTATTTGGCCAGTAGGGACCCCTTGGTCTGGTATCTGCCCTCGATTTGGGCGGCCACAAGTTGTGAGTCGGTGAAGACTTGGACTCTGGAAGCTCCCTGCTCTTTAGCCTGAAGTAGCCCGGCGATTAGTGCCTCGTATTCTGCTTGGTTGTTGGAGGTCGGAAAATTGAGCTGTAGTGATTGCTCCAGTGCTACGCCCTCTGGATTCTCAACTATGATCCTGGCCCCGCTTCCTTTTGCGTTAGATGACCTGTCGACGTAGACTTTCCATCTTTGGTTGGTCTGATCAAACGTTGTCGGCGTCAATTCCATCACGAAGTCGGCCAGTGCCTGGGACTTGATGGCCTGTCGTGTCTCGTACTGAATGTCATATTCGGATAGCTGGATCGCCCAATTCATCATTCTTCCCGCTAAGTCCGGTTTATGCAGCACCTGTCGGATCGACTGATTTGTCCGGACGATAACCGTACGGCTTTGGAAGTATGGTCGGAGCCGTTTTGCTGCGGTGAGCAGGGCGAAGGCGACTTTCTCCAGCTTTTGGTATCTTAGTTCCGAGTCTTTCAAAGTCCGGCTGACGAAGTATATCGGCCACTGGGTTTTGCCTTCTTCTCTGACCAGTACCGCGCTGATGGCCTCGTTGCCCACTGATAAGTATACTATGAGTGTTTCGCCCGGTTCGGGTTTTGACAATATCGGCGGTGTGGTTAGGCATGCCTTGATCTTCTGGAAGGCTTCTTCGCATGTCGGGCTCCATCCTACCTTTGCCTCCTTCTTTAATAGCTTAAAGAAGGGTAAGGCCTTTTCTGCCGATTTTGGTAAAAATCGGGTCAGAGCCGCCATCCTTCCAATCAGCTGCTGTACCTCCTTTTTATTGGATGGAAATTGCATGTCCAGGATGGCTTTGCATTTATCCGGGTTGGCCTCTATTCCGCGGTGGGTTAACATAAAACCCAGGAACTTTCCCGCGCTGACTCCGAACGCGCATTTTAGCGGATTGAGACGTATGTTGTGTTGCCTTAGCTTCTGGAACGTTTCTTCTAGGTCCTTGACGTGGTCTTCGGTCACCGATGTTTTTGTGATCATATCGTCAATGTAGACTTCTATGTTTCGTCCGATTTGATCACAGAAGACTTTATTCATCATCCGTTGGTATGTGGCTCCTGCGTTTTTTAGACCGAAAGGCATGACCTCGTAACAGTAGTTTGCTTTGATGCCCATGAATGATGTCTTCTCCTGATCGGCTGGGTGCATTGGGATTTGATTGTATCCGGAATAAGCGTCCATGAATGATAGCCACTGGTATCCTGCTGAGTTGTCCACCAGCTGATCGATGTTCGGCATCGGATACGAATCTTTTGGGCAAACTTTATTCAAGTTGGTATAGTCGACGCACACCCTCCACTTCCCATTGGATTTTCTCACCATCACAACATTCGAGAGGCAAGTCGTATACTGTATTTCTCTTATGAAGTCGGCTTCGATTAGTTCTTCAATGTGTTTTTCTAAGGCCTGCCTCCTGTCCTGCCCGAGCTTCCTATTCTTCTGTTCCACCGGTTTGGATCCTGAGTATACTGCGAGTTTGTGGCAACAAAAAGTTGGGCTGATTCTGGGGATTTGGGACGCTTTCCAGGCGAAGATGTCCTGATTTTCCTTCAAACACCGAATTACTCGGTCTTTGAACTCAGGTTTCCCTTGTTTGCTTATCTTTGTGACCTGATCGGGTAGTGGGCCGATCTGGACGACTTCGAGTTCATCGGTTGGTTCCGGTCTCCATTCTTCGACGTCTCGTAAGTCTAGTTCAATCATGTTAACCGGCTTTCTTGGGTGGTTCTCAGGGAAAGCTTTCATCGGCTCCCCTTGCTGAAGGCGTGGTGGGGAGGACGGTCCGGCTTTAGATTCTCTCACGGTGTTGTAATAACATTGTCGTGACTCCTTCTGATCTCCACAAATGGTGATGACCTTGCCCAGATGGCCGATCATCTTCATTTTTTGGTGCTTAGTGGATACAAAGACGTCCCACTTGTGTAGCGTCGGCCTTTCCAGGATGATGTTGTATTGGGACGGAAAGTCGGCCACTGTGAATGCCACCCTTTCCGACCTGAATCCTTCTTTTGTTCCCAACGTAAGTTGAAGGTCGATCACTCCCTTCAAGCTGGTGCCCGAGCCATTGAACCCATAAAGCATGGTCTGGCATGGTCTCAAGTCTTCCTCCTTCAGGTTCATTCTTCTGAATGCGTCCAGATTGATGATGTTGGCCGAGCTGCCGTTGTCGACGTAGATCCTCTTGACTCTGAAATTGGCCACGGTTCCGGTTATGACTAGTCCGTCTTCGTGCCCTGGCACCACTCCCTGCATATCTTCATCGGTGAAATATATTAGTGGAGTTTCAGCTTTCCTGACCCCCTCCTTTGATCTTCCCTTAAACTGCGATTTTTCCCTCACTGACATTACTTCTCTGAGGTACTTCTTCCTTTGGTTGGCCGAGTCACCTCCTCCACCTAGTCCCCCGGTGATGACATTACATTCAAATTCCGGTTCGGGGAACTCCTCCTTTTTGTTCCTCTTGTCTTCTCGTTTATTCTCCAGTGGTGCCTTCCTCTTATTCTGCCGTCCTTGGGTCTGGATGACATATTGTCGCAGCTTGCCTTCCCGTACAAATTTCTCTATGGCGTCTCGAAGTTCCCAACACTGATCGGTCGTGTGCCCTGGGCCGTTATGGAAGTCACAATATCGGGAATAATCTACGCCTTCCCTTTTTACCATCGGGGGTGGCCGGTTGACCTTCCTCATGTCGGTGAACGCTACTTCTTGCCAGATCTGTCCCCATGGGGCTGTTAATGGTGTATATTTGTCGTACTTTAGTTCATACCTCCCTGGCCTGAACTGAGGATCGGCATTCATCCGTGATGGTCGGCCGCCATGGGCGTTGGTTGGTTGCCGATTACTCTGTCCCAGCTGTTGTTTCTCGTGACGTCGTCCTCTGGGCGGTGAGGGTCTCCTACTTTCTTTTGGCACTGAATTTGCTATTTCCATTTGCTCTAGTTCGAGATACTTTTTGGACCGCATTCTGAATTTGTTCAAGGACTTCACTGGATCTTTATATATCGACTTAGCGAGGCGGGATGCCCCGTTAAGGCCTGCGGAGATCAAATGGACGTGTACCTTCTCTTCCAAGCCCTGGACTTGCAGTGCAGCTTCCTTGAATCGGTCCAGGTAGTTCTGTAGCGTTTCCCCCGCTCCCTGTCTTATCTTCCCCAAGGCGAACTCGGACTTAGGCTGTTTTTTGCTTGTCGCAAAGTTCAGCAAGAATTTTTGGCCGAAGTCCTCAAAGTTGTGTATGGATCGGGGAGGTAGTGAATGAAACCATGTCTGGGCGGCTCCTGTTAGTGTGGTAGCGAAAATCCTCGAGATGATGGGCTCATCGATGCCCCTCACGCACATCTGCATGTCAAACTCGTCGATGTGCACTTGCGGGTCCTGGCTTCCGTCGTATTTTGACAGGAACGACTCGTCGAAATCTTCCAGGTACTGGGCGTCGACTATCTGGTCGACGAATGGGCTATTGTTCTGATGGCCCCTGCGGTATTTCCTTCGGTAAGTTTCCTTATTCCGGCCCGGGGAATGGGCGGCGTCCCTTGTTGGTCTGCCTACGGCTGGGTCTGGTGCGACGGCTGAGGACATTGGGGGTGCCTCATGAGATCGGAGCCCTCTCTCTCGTTCGGTCCTGTTTTCGTCCCCCGTCCCATCGGTATGAGCCGACGCCGCTGACCTTGGCCTTCGGGCTGCCTCAAGCCTGTCTCGGCTCTGGACGTGTTCGGTGTTCTGACGTCGTTCTTCCTCCTTCTGTCTGTCTTCGCGTTCTTCTAACTGGGCGATGAGGCGTTGTATGTCCTCTTGCCGCTGGAGTTCGTAGCGTTTCTCCAAGTTTTCCATCCTGGTCAGCAAGGCTTGGAGAGCGTTCTGGATGAAGCGTTGAGAGGTGTCGTGTTCGGCTTCCTGGTGCGGGTTGTCCGGGGGTGGCGCTTCCAGCCCCATGGGGGACGAGGCTGTGTGTGAGAGGGCATCTTCCACCACTACATCTTCCTGTCGCACGATCCTGGGCGGTTCTCCATTCCTTCCTGCGTGATGTCTTCTAGTGTTTGCCATTGCTGGTAGGTGGGATTCGAATTTTATCGTCCCCACAGACGGCGCCAATGTTCCGTTCTGGAGTGACGGAAATGCCCGACGAGTGTCGTCGGGAGTGTTGCTATAGGATCGGACTCTCCCCTGCTGATCTATGGCGGTAAGACCAGCGACCGAAGAGAAGATCACACTGACACGGGAGCAATTGGGGTGCTGTGTGTGCCGTGTGAACGAAAAGAGGGAGAGTAAGAGTAATCTGTGTGTACCTTTCACCATCGAGTATGCTGGCTTTATAGGGTCTTATTTGAGCACGGGGCATGGAGCATTTAAGTTCCAGGATCCTCCTCCATAATGCCTAGTCCGAGAATCAGGGTGGGACGACCGTTGTGCCTTTAATGCTGCCGATGATCACTCCTTAGTGATAAAAGACGGACCCTGGTTGTTGGCGCTAATCGAGGGGAGGATAGGGGAATGGTATTTCCATATCCGTAACAGGACTTAAATTACTTTTTGGTGACTCCATAATATTACTTAGCATTGAAAATCTATCAAGATATGTGACCATCTTAGATAATTTTTAATGAGTCCTACATATATTTCACTTTTAAATATTTAAATTTTAATTTAATTAATAAAACATGAAAGAAAAAATATATGAATATTAAGAAATTATAAAATTTAAATAATATTTATTTATAACTAAATGCTAAATAAATGAAAAATACATAAACTTGATAATAAAAAAAAAGTGCAATATATTAATTTTAAAGAAAAATCAATTTTATTATTTTGTGACTAATGTTTCCAAATATGTTCCACCAAATATGTTTGAAGTTGTTGATGAATTCCTCTTATGCATAACACATCTTGTTTGCAAGTATGTAGCAGAGTCAGGAGGAGTGTAACGCCTCTCTTTGCTCTCTCGTGCTTGATCGTTTTTAGATGAAATCTTGTGTCCATTTTGTATTAGAAGTAGATTGGTTATAATAATTTTTTTTTTTCGAAAATCATTTCCCTTTGCTTGCAAATGTTACTAGTCGTTTATAAACGAATTCTTTCTCTCCACGATTTACTTAAAATAATAAAGTACAGTCCATTAATACAGACCAAAGAACAGTTCATTATACAGACCAAATACAAGCCAACATAAAATACAATGAATTTAAATTTAGTACAAATCATCAACACATCTTCATCATCTTTTCTTTAAAATCCTTCCAGGCTTCCCTGCTTTTCTGCTCGCCCAAATGAATTGGGGTCATCACAGGTGTCAACCACAGACACAAATAGGGTAAGTTTATGATAAACAAAGTTTGAATAAAAACCTACATAACCGGATATATATATATATATAGATGGTAATAAAAATATTTCTAAAATAACAACACAAAGGATTCACCCACAAATTAAATTACCCCAACTACACAACGCACGAATTAATTCAGACGATATACTCATCAACAGATATTTCACATACTCATCATATAATGTATAAAATGCATGTTCATCTTTTTATATGATGCATGACTGAGATCTCAGCTTCTTATAAAATCATCATCAGTGGCCACAGTCAGATAGCCCCATCTCATCGGCACACCTATCCAATCAGTTGGGGTAGGGCAGGGGCGCGTAGGAATGTCACCTCCACCTATGTGATCATCATGGTGGTGTGGTCCTCCCTGAAACACACTACCCCCCAGTTCCACTCTGAACGCATGGACTCGGTTCAGCTATCTGACAAACAACTCCACGGATTAACCCCGCAAGGCATAACTCCACGGATTAACCCCCGCCAGGCGTATGCATATGAGATGCATGAATGATTTATTTTATCAAGTCTTAAACATCTTTTCAACACATAAGGTTTTTCACATAAATCTTTTACACCTAAGTCTCAGTATTCAACCATGGTTCACAACATTTGGAATCCATAAATTATCACAACATTTTTAATAATACAAGGATTCCAATCTTCCATCAACATAATACAGCTCTTGGTTTATTTCCCAATATCAAGTGAATAATAAAATATCATACAGCCACATCGATGTAATCATACAGCAACATTAGGTTACAGCATCATTAAGTTTCAATATACAGCCACATATACAGCAACGTCACATACAGCAACATAATAAACAACATACAACAACAACATACAGCATTATTTAGTTCCAAATACAGCCAAGACAGCAACATAATAAATTAAATGACAACATACAGAATCATTAAATCATTATACAGCAGCCTAATAAATTATGCACAACATACAGTAACATCAATTATTAAATACAGCAACCTAAATACAGCAACATCATCTCATACAGCCATGTTAAATTAACAACTCTCAACAAGATACAACAATAAAATAAAATAGCTTATAGCAATAACATACAGCAACCTTAATAACATACAGTCAGGTTGAATAATTATTTACAATTACCACAACATCCAATAAGTAGTAAAAGAATACAGCAAAATAGCCTAGGTACTTTAGTGATTCATTATGACATTTTATCAAACACTTGATCTACATAATCATAGCTGAAATGGTTGTATTCGTAAGGACCACTAAACTACCTCTAATTTTGGTTAATTCCTACTTTTCTTTATTTAATTTAGTTCAAGTTATTTTTCTACAAAGTAAAATAACATCAAACAAGGGTTATTATTCAAACTAAGTTCAACATAAACTCCCCATACCTTATTTACTCCTCTAAATTAGACAACCTTGCTCCCTTGAATCCTTAGCTTCATCATGGAATTTGTAAGATAGATGGTCTAGATTCTTCTTTTAAGGGTGATGGAAAGATTGAAGTGAGAAGAGAATAAGATACAAGAAGGAGAAATGGCACGACCACTCCTTGTTTATTTTGAAAGTGTTTTGAAAATCAAGTGGTGTAAGGCTAGGGTGATTGTACGTTTACCCATTTTTTTCTTTTCCTCCTCCTATGCCACGGTTTCCTTACTTGCTTATATATAATTGCTTTCTTTAAGGTGCCTTTGAAGGAGTGTTGCACGTTCACCTCCTTAACTAAGATTCTTTTTGATAAAAATCTTGCATTACTTTCCACTTGGTTAGCTTTTACTGGCTAAGGAGTAGTTTGCTTCCAAGTGGATAGTTTCTAG
>PYAF01001464.1:89012-103868 GCA_007407185.1 Glycine tomentella
CATATATGCAGCTTTTCTTGAACCTTGATTGAAAGATGAAACTTCAGCTCATGATCAATATACCCACATGATTCTTTGAAGTTTCTAAGTGTTTCTAATTCAGAGAATTATCACCAATGAATGCATTAAGTGTTTGTGAATGTCTACAACACGAATTTCTCAATTGCTCACTAATTTTTCGAAAGATCTCAATTCTCTCTTGATCTCAGTCACAGAGATTCTATTTAAATCTGTCAATTAACTGAAAATAATCGATTAAATCAGATCCTATAATCGATTATTTCGACAATGTAATCGATTAAATCAAGACAGTAATCGATTAAAATGCTTAATGCTAGTTCTAAATTTCAAGAACGAATACTTTAATCGATTATTCCGATACGTAATTGATTAAGCCAGAGACTCATGCTTTTGCTGTTCGAACAAAATAATCGATTATTATTTCATGTAATCGATTAAGTCTGAGAGGCATGTTTCTCAGACACACCTAGTAATCGATTAAACCAGTCAACACTACTTTTCTCATTTTTGCCTAGGTAATCGATTTAACCGTTGTGTAATCGATTACAATGCTCATGACTTGTTTCCTGAAGGCTCTAAGAACAAAATAATCGATGTCACTAAGTTGGTAATCGATTATTTCAGTGAAATATGATTTTTCCAAAAACTTAAGCCTTTCTTAGTTGATTACCTGGATTAAGCTTATTATTCTAATAATCCTATATGAATGAATGATGAATGATATGCATACTTGGATTATCAGATCATACATTTTCTTTTTACATAATCAATTTGAATCTTCAATCTTCTAAAGATTCACTTCCTTTGAGCATTGTTAAGCTTCCTTTGAGTCTTTCTCACTTTGCATGTTGAAAGCACAAAACTCTCATTCTTGATCTTCAATGATGCTTGGCTCCATCTGAATCAACAATTCCTAGTTTACGCCTAATTATTTTACAAAAGGTTTGATGGTCTTGGAGTTGAGTTTCAGGCATTGTAGATGTGTCCTTCATTAGAATGTTGTAATACTTTTTTTCCAGTTCTTTCTCCCGTAAGATTGCTAGTTTGGCATTCACAACATTTCTTTCCCTCATTGCTTCCTCTACACCAGTCAAGTCCACAACACCGGTAGATGTTCCTACTCTTTTTCCCTTGCTCTTCCTTTTGGCTGCCTTTTGCCCCATTGGATGGGCAATTGGAGATAGTGTAACACCCCGTATGCATCCGGTGTATTAACAATTACTTAATCAGATTAGCGCATAAATTAATTTAAAAATCAAATCAATTAAAATCAACGGAAGCGTTTAAAGAAAAACATGACGTCATCGTTATTTCCTTTCAAAACCATATTCCTGATTCATTATGTATGGTACGCATCCACAATAACATATACGAATGCCACGACACCACAAAAGCCTTTATGATCCAGATAACCTAAAGAATGGCAGATAAAGACAAAAGTCCATACAGATATAACAAAAGATTCAGAAGCCACATAAGTCTATATATACATCATCAAATCCACAACTGTGACTATACAAAAGAATAGACATACAGTGCCATGATCTCACAGATCACATCCTCACAAGAGGATACAAAATATACAGTATTTGTACATCACAATCCATACAGGATCCAAAACATATGCGCATGCACATCTTCTCTCACAGGGGTACAAAATATATCAAATACAAAAAGTAGTGAGCCACAATGCTCTCAAAACACAGCCAAGCAGCTACACAGTATCTGTCCCTACCGGGGCCTTCCGCCCTGGGACCCATCATCTCTACCAGATGCATCACCTGCAAAATAAGATCCCACACGGGGTGAGATACAATCTCAGTAAGCTTAGGGTTCTTGGAGGCTTCTCCCCCTCCTGGCTCACTTCCATGATACACAACATCAAAGGCATCACAACACCAGGCCTCCTGGCCCTCACAACAACACATAGACATTTTCTAGCTCTAATGTGTATCTGCAGTACTACGCCTGCCAAAGATGCATCATCATCAGCATCGGGACTCTCAGTCCCCAGTGTGAGGCTGGAACTTACACCTATGCCATTCCATCGGGAGCTACCCCTTTACACATGGATGCATGTATATGGCACCTCCGAGAATAGGCTTCAACCGTGACGGGACCACCTATCTCTGGTGTTAAGGGATCATACTCCCTTTACGTGAGCAAACCGACTAAGAGTTGTGCTCTACTCCTAGGGAGGTTCATATTTATCTAACTGGCCAGAAGATCTATCCGAAAGGCAACTATACACAAAGCACAGAAACAAGCATACATATTATCATGAGTAAAGCTGTAACATCCAATTCAATGCATATGAAACATGTATGCAACCATTACTCCCTCGGAGTATGGTGGAACTCAGGCAATGGGAAACACTCCCAAGAACAAAGAACTTACCTGTCAAAGCAGTGCTCTGCTGTTCAATCCCTGAACTGTGGTCTCCGCCACTGACACCCTTGGTGTCACGCCTTATACAAAGGCACACACGTAATCAACAACGGTTCTCAACCGTTAGAAAGACAAGAAATGTTATTCTATTTCATTAAAATCCCTTATTACACTATTTTCAAGTTATAAGGACTAGTCACACCACTGGTGACTTACAGACCCCAACAGGATTTATCTCGACCTAACCAAAGCACTAGAGTCTCCCCAAGACTCTGCATAAGCCAATTCAAAGAGCTCAATACTCTAACCAAGCCAAAACTCAAAGATTATCAATATGGCTAAAACGGTTACTTCAACACAATTTCACCGTTTATATAGCCTCCTAAACACATATTGTAAAAGCACCAAGGCTTATGCATATCATAATATCACCAATTTAACCAACATTCTTCCTACTCATACATTATTCAAAGCCAAATTCCGAAGTCCATAAAAGTCATATTTCAAGGTTAATCCTTCATCACAACAACCTCCTAAGCATACTTTTCCAAAGGATCCAAGCCTAATTTCAGCTCTAACTCAAATGGGTCACTATTCACCTCAACAACAAATTCTCAAATAATCGGTAAAAGTTGTGTTTCTTACCTCTAAATCGACAAGGAAGGCTAAAGAACAACTTCTCCAAGCATGCACGCCCTTAAAACACCTTATTTCCCCTTAGAAATCAACTTTGGGAAATTCCCTAGAGAACGTGATTTCTCCGTTTGATGGTTTTCAGAGAAAAGTGATGTTGGAATCTAGCTCATTAAGTAGTTCCCTTCAACTTTCATGTTGGAAGTGACGTGTTTTGGTCAATGGTTGAGTGGGTATGGAGCTTCACAAGCTCAACAATGGCAGAAAGTGAGGAGAGGAAGAAGAAATGAAGCTTTTGGGTCACAAATGAGAGAGGAATGGTCATTTTAAGTGACCAGCCCACGTTCCCGCGTTGATGGCGCCGTTCCTGGCGCTACTGGCGCCAGATTACTGAGAAAAATGGCCTCTAGCGCGTCTCCCGCACTACTAGCGCCATCTCTGGCGCTACTGACGCCAACTCTAGCGCTATTGGTGCCACCCTAGCACTATTAGAACCAAATTTTTTTTTGGGCCTGGGTTATTATAGATAGTGTGTCAGCTTCGGCATCTTCGACTAGTGTTTCTAGATTAGATGATGATGGATATGCCCCAGTTGTGGAAATCTTCGTCCTTTTAGAGAATTTTTCAGGAAACTAGTCTAACTATTTCTGTTGATCTTTCAGAAGTCGCCAAGCATGTTCCAAACAAAAATCACTTCTTTTCATATGACATATGCATGAAGCATGACATCATTATCCATGCAACCACTTTTCTTCAATGATACCTCTTGCTTGTAATGACCCTTGAATTTTTGCACGCCCAGATTAATTTTTTGCCATCGTGATTTCAGTTGATTCGGTGCCCTTTTGCGGAGTTCGCCTCCAAATTTGTTGTAATTTTCCGTGACTCTTAACCAAAACGCTTATTTTCCTTGACCAACACCAACAATTAGATCAGTTGAGATGTTGAGTCATGAACTACTGAGGTAAGTATCTTCTTCAAATGCAAAAGCGACTCAAGGCTTCCTTTTTGTAGAAGATCTTCCTATTTCCTCAACGACGGTATCTTCTAGCCCAATTTGGGTAGAAGATTGTGGAAATTGTGAACCAACTTCATGATTTTCAACCATGGTAGGATTGTTTGGTGGCATTGAAGGAAATGTTTGAGAACTTTGAGAATTTTTTCAGTAGAAGGGATTTGAGTGCTTGACATAAAATAATTTGGTGGTGGTGGTGGTGGTGGTAAAAAAGAAGGGGGGAAAAGGAGGCCGATTTTCTGATTTTGTGCTGAAGGAGGCATGTGGTAATTTTGTAAAAAATTCATATAACTTTGGTCAATCAAATTGATTTGGATCCATTTCACACAAGTAAAATTTAACTAAGAGATTGGAGAAAAAAGATTGACAAATGAAAAATGAAAGTTGTATGTACCAATTATGCTTATAATGAACCAATTTATAGAGAAAAAAAATTTCAAGCAAACCAACGACTATTAACAGTAACTTTTTTTAAATTTAATTTTTTTTCAATTTTTTTATAAAAATTTCAAACCACTTTTTCTTTTTCTTCCTTTGCTTCCATATCCTTCTTTCCTCTTCTCCTCCATTTGTTGCCTCTTCCCCTCCCACGCTCCTCCCTCTCTCCTCTTCCCCCTCCCTCACACTCCTCCCTCTCCCCTCCCCTTCGCTCCACCTCTCCTCTTCCCCTCCCTCCGTGCGACCCCCACCTCGGTTTCCCCCCTTCGCCACGCGACCCCCTGACTGCCTTCAACCATGCACCGTGCGAACGTTGTCCTCCCAGGTACCTGTTTTCTTCATCTGTTGGTTGGTTGGGTTGTGGGTTGTTGATCTCCGTCCATTTTGGTTGTTATGTTACCTATAAAATACTTTTTTTTAAAAAAAGGTGCAGATCTTCAAGATTCTTAGGGAAGAACCGGATCTCCACGTGAAGATCTTCAACCCCCCTTTATTACTGGATTTGGGGAAGGAGAGATCTTCAGCTGAAGATCTCTCCCCAAGACTCAACACTAAAGGTGTTCTTACTGAAATCAAGTTACCCTTTGCAATACAGATAGAAGATGACACAATCGTGGACAGAGAAAAGAGGACTTTAAATTAATTTTTATTTTTTAAAAAATAATAAATTATAAAAACTCCCTTTGTTTAAAAGTACTCTAAATACATAAGGATTGAATTTTTTATTGCCTAAAGCAAAAAGTGTTAGAGGACTAACATACATCTTCTAATTTTTTCTTGGGGTCTATTATTTTTCTACGGTAAATAAAATTGTTGTATGAAAAAAAAGAGTTGCATTAACGAGTAATACGGTGAGAAAAAAAAATAGTTGCATCAAGGAAAAAAGCATTACAAATTTACAATGGCATCAGTTGTATTTCTTTTTTATTATAGTTGGTTTATATATTTATATTTATTTGCATTAAGGGCAACGGGGCAAAAACTCTTTTCCATTTACTTTATATAATTTAAAATTAAAAATACTTCTTGTTTTGTTTCGTTTTAACTAATTCCAAAAAAAAATGGAAAAGAAAGAATTAAAAAGAAGTTAAGAAAATAAAAAATACATACATGCAAAAGCCCAAGCCCACTTAATTAAAACACAAAATCTACCATTCTCTCAAGATGTGAACCAAGCCTCGTATCCTTTTTATTCTATTAAATTACTTGCATCTCCTTCATATTTTTATTATATAAAAACATCCCTTAATTTTTTAGAATTTTTTACACATGCACCCCCTACACTGTGAGAGAGTTTAATCTGTTAAAAAAAATGTCATGTGTGTTACATGTACAATTTGAATGAAATATTTGGACACTTATGCCCTTTGCTTCCTCATAGAACCTATTAGCAATTGGAGGCCATAAAACTCCTAAAAAATTTGAACATTGAAGATTTTGTGGTGTGTTTCTTGGTTACCAATGTCTTGTCCTCGACCCTAATAAAGGTGACATTATCATACTTGACCAAACAGTCGTCAAGTTGCAACGCACAGCTACAGGAGGCAAAGCAAAAGGTGTCAAGCTAGGTGACCGCATGCAACACACAACGAGAGCATTGGTCGTTGGTGAGGTTGCATACAACACTAGAAGAGGTTGTAAACGATGTATGCACCCAACTTCGTTTTAAAGGGCTACATGCTCGCCAAGGCCCACACAAGAAAATCACTAAGGAAAACCAACCAACCACAATGTTTTTGACGAGGATGTTGTGGTCCTCAACGATGACACACTTCTCATGTTCGCGTTTGAGCATGTGAGCGTGGCAACGAATGGCGTGTCTTCGTCGCGTGTGGTTCTTGCGGTTAACGAGCTAAGGGTTGTTGAGGAATCTATCTGCAACTCTTTTGGTGTCTAGTAGAGGCATGAGAATGAACCTTCATAGGGGTGCAAATATTGTGGATGATGTGCTACAGAGAGATCTGGCAGTGTAGGTGAAGGGACGACAAAGGTTGGAGTTGGTTTTGGAGGGGTTGTGAAGAGGTACGATGGTGAGATCTGGTGATGGAGGTGAAGGGATAGCGGAGGGTTGAGATGGTTGTGGAGGAGGTGCAGTGCTGAAGGTGGAAGGATCAAGAATGACTTTAGTTTTGTGGGTGGTGATAGATCAGAAGGCTGAAGGAAGAAGATAAGGCAGACCTTGACATGAAATTGGGTTGGGAGTAGACTTGCACGAGAGTGATAGGGGTTCTTAGGGAATTTCACAAAAAAAATAACGTCATTAGTAACAATGACTATTCAGGGAAAGCAAAAGAAATACGATTTTAGAGAGGGGGTATGAGTGTAATAAATGTTAACCTCAAGGGCCAAGTATAATTTGCTTTTTTTATTCTTGCACACATACCCCTTGTCGGCATATTCTCCTTCTTCTAGCACCAACCAAACACCATGGCCACCATCGCACATCGCAACTCAACCATCCAGCCATCATAATCGAGGCGTCGCCACCACCGTCAGCAACCCATCATTAGCACCACCGCCTATTCTCTATACACCACACACTAACCATCGTGAAACTCAAAATAAACCAGCAACATCCAAGTTCTGCTTTCATCTCTATGGACTGAACCAATGTTTTACGTTTTATGCCTCAAACCTAACCAACATTGTTTTATTTGTGTTTTCCAAAAAAGAATGCTCAATCCAAATTTCCAAACCCATCTGGGTCATTGGTTTTCGCCAAAACCGGTTGATTCGCACCTACCTGAATCAGTTCATGTGCATTCCCATCCGATAACTCACTTGGCCCAAGGGGACATCCTAGTCTAACCAGCTGATCCGAACTGATTTTTATAACACTGAGTACAATTACAATTACCATCTAAAAAATAATTATAATTAGAATACTCATTTTTATGTAGAGAAAAAAAAGTAAAAATTATCATACTTTTTACACATTAAAAATTTAAATTTAAATTTTATTTCAAAAATTATTTTATCATTGATTTACATATTTGAGAACTAAAAAGATGATATATCCAAATCAATAAAAAAACTGAACTCTTAGAAGGTGCAGTTCAATTTTTGCTTAAAACAAATCATTTTTTATGAGAGAATTTAAGTTTAGTAACAGGACCATTCAGATTATTTTGAACAACCCTACCTATTTGTATCACTAACGACCTTTTTAAAAAATATCATTATTTTATTTCTAAACAATGACAAAAGATTACTAAAACAAAAGAATAAAGATCAAATTACACTTACATCTATTAAACTTTTTTCAAATTACATAAAACACTACCTTTTTTTTCCTAATTTTACACTAATCTCCTCAACCTTTAAAAACACTACATTAACATTTTCTTATATTTTCACTAACTCCTTAATATTTGAAAACATTATATTCACACTCTCATTATATATTACATTTACATCCTTATAAGAAAAATTACTGTAAACATTAAAAAAATGACGAGTATTATATGTAACTGGAAAAAATGTCAGAGGTATTAAATTAAATGAGTTTGCAAAAGATTTAAAACTAACAAAATGATAAAAATCGAGGCTATATATATCCCTTCAGAAAAAAAATAAGAAAATTATAAATTTAGAAAAATAATATGATGAAACAAAAATTGAGATTAAAAAGGAAGCAAAAAACAATATTTACAAATAGAAAAAATATTTGTCAAACTATTTCAATTAGGTTTTAATTTTTATTACTAGTTGAAAAACGTGTTTAATTATTTATTAAATAAGTTTTCTTTAATAGTTTCTAACATTTTTTTGAAATACTACTTTAAATACCATTTTTTAAATGATAATTTCTAACTTTTATATTCCTTCCATTTTTGTCCTTAAATATTTATTGGATTTCGTTTTTGATTTTTCTATATAAGACAAAGTTTTATTATTTTTATCATTTTACATTTTTCAACTATTTTAATAAATAGTTTACCAAACATTTATGATTTAATAAGTTAGTTTAAAAGCTTTCAGCTAATTTTTCAGCTTTCATTTTATTTTTCTACTAGTCTTGTCAAATATAACTAAAAAAATTACTAAAAAAAACTTGTTGGCCGAATAGTCAAATAAATTTTCCAACTAGTAAAAAAAGTTAAGCTTTTTAGTAACTTGTAACATTTTTTAAATGCTACTTGAAGTAGCTTTTTTAAAACACTAGTTTCTAGTTTCTAAATTTTATATTTTAATTTATTTTTATCCTTAATATTTATCAAAATTTATGATTATCCTTTTTAAGTAAATCATTTTTTATTGTTTTCTGTCATTTTACATTTTTTAACTACTTCAAAATATAGTTTTATCAAATTATAAGCGTTTGGTTAAACTAATTGTTGAAATAGTTAAAAGGTGTAAAATAACATAGAATTAATAAAATAATAATTTATTTAAAAAGGATAATAAAAAAATTTGATAAATATATTTAGAATAAAAAGAAATATAAAAAGTTAAAAGATAGAAATTTTTTAGGTTTAGTAGTAGCCCAATGTTTTTTTGGTATAGAGTAATAGTAGCACAATATAGATGCTACCAAATGCGTCTATCAGATCCTTACTTATTGCTTTTTGCACCTAATTCTTTGACTTTCTAGTTCTAGCTCTTATAAACAAATTCGTTGAATAAATTCTTAAGAAAAACAAATAGCGAAATGTAACATCTCCAGACTGCGTGAATAATGCCTCGGCGGATTGGTTTTTTCTGTGAGTAAACCCCTTTTCCATCTCCAAATGTAATTACTTTAGTTTTTTTTTTTCAGTATCTGTTAATTTAATTCTCAGTTATGTGATAAAAAAATTATGTAAAGTGTTATTAATTTTTGTTTGGTTACAAAACTTTTAGGAGTGGAATATGATCCGATCTAAGAAGAAAAAAAGGTTAGACTCAAAGAATAACTATAAAAAATTTATATTTTTACCTCAATTTAAGAAAACAAATGTAAACTTTAACCTATAACCCAAAATAAAATATCTACTACCTTTGACTTTACTGATAATTAATTTCAGAGAACCTGATTAATTGAAGGCTCAAATTAAGATTTTAATCAATAAATTGAATTCGAGTTTCGTTAGGACCAACGACCTATTAGTATTTTCTTATTCTTTGTTAAACTAAAAGAAATCTTTTGTAGAGTAGTAATATTTCATTTGATTTGAAGACATTTTGCATTGTTGAGAGATTAAGTTCATGACACCGTGAATGAGTGACTAAATTGTTGGACTTTCGAAGAGATATCGGTGTTATTACAACCTAATTTGTTAGGTAAGATATAATCTTGCTAAGATCTATTGTTGGAGCAAGAAGGCTGATTTTCACCATAGAGATTTGTCCTTCTACAAAAACAAGCAAGATCTGCACACGTTTCCGAAAAATGATATTTTAATGGCATAGGAAAAAGAAAGAAAATGGTGAAGGAGGAGAGGGGGCAAAGGAAAGTGAAGAATCAAACTATTGCCCATCAAATTGTTGCCTATGAAGTCTAGTTGCAATTTGAACCATTTCTTACAAATTTGGAAGGAAGACCAAAAAAAGGATTTTGCTTTGGAAAATGCATAGTGGTTGTTAAAAGATCAACCTAGATGGTTAGAAGTAACAATGCAATGAAGTTCCTTCCAAAAGAACAAAGCTGAATGAAAATTGAAATTACTCATTGTCATCTAATTCACAGACAACAATTGATGTTACTAAAAGTGACACTCGTACACCGATTGATGTTTCCTAATGGGACAAAAGGCGGGCAAAAGAAAGATCAGAGGAAAGGAGCATCTTCTCCAGTTGTGGACTTGTCTGACATTGAAAAATAGATGAAAGAAAAAAATGTTGTCCGAAAACAAATAACAAAGGCAATGACATTTGGTAGCGTCGCAAAGATGTATGATATTCTTATGAAGGACACGACTAACATGACTAAAGATAAAAAAAACATGAAATCACTTAAAATTATATTTTAAAGAAGTTTAGTAGTTAGTTTTTAGGTCATAAGTTATGGTTAATTAGTTGTATGTTTAAGTTTGTTTTTAATTAGTTTTTTATTAGTTTAGTAATTTATTTTTTATCTGTTAGGTTATTAGTGATTATGTTGTAACTTATTTTCAATTAGTTGAATGTTGAAGTTTATTTTTAATCAAGTTATTTGTTAATTCGTAACTTTTAAGTAACTGTTAAAAAATAGCTATTATAAAAAATAGTTGTTAAAAATTAGTCGCGATTGATGATGCTATTTAATTGTTTAGTTATAATTAATTAGCCATATTTATTTTAAAATAAATTGTAAATAAATATTACAAGATGAGTCCATTGTGGCACCTACAAAAAATGATTTAAGATCACAAAGCTTGATCTTCTATTTGAACAAAAAATTGGAGAGATCTCCAGCTACATTATTGAGTCCATCAAAAAGTTAGCTAAGATCACAAAGCTTGATCTATTAAAGATGCTCTAATCACATTCATCCAACTTTGCATCCTTTTCCCGCCTATTGAAGTACAAATTGGATAACCTAGGCAGTCTTAATCAGAGATCCTAATCATAGTCATCTAATTAGATGTTACGAGGGTTCAGGAACTTTTCAGAAAATTGGAACTATCATATTTGACTAACAGAAATTTAAAGATATAACATCTCCAATAATGCGCTTCAATTGCCACCTTCAAATAGTTATTCATCAGATTAAGGGCGAATCACAATATCTTCTTATTAACAAATATAACAAATCCAATCATAAGGCCTAGGATTTACCAAATTTTCTTCATCAAAAGCTTTTACATTCCATCCCTTTCAGCAAAAAAAAGGGAGAAAAGATGCATACAAGAATTGAGAGAAACGGACAAGCAGAGTTCTCCTAGATAAGGTTACCTTGGACTGTATGACAAATAACAACCATAAACAATGGAATGAAAATTGAAAACTTGATTCATGTATTCACCTAAATCTTCTAATCAACTCATTCAAGTTACTAGAGGATTATGACTGCTAATAACCTCAACTTTTTTCTTCTGTTGTCACAGCTCCTGCGCACTATTAGGCCAAAGAGTAGGACTCTGCATATGAATAATCGCCACGGCGATGGAGAAAGACTGTAGTGCAGACAAGGATGGTCGAAAATGAATAAAATATAAACCATCATGAACATTTACCATCCTCAAGGTGGGGCTGAAATTGCTTGAACCCTGAAATTAGAGGGTGATACGATCACCTCATTGCATTGAAAAACAATTGCCATTTGTTAACCAAACACAAACACTAAACATAAGATTATAGATGCATGTAGTCAAATTTTATATAAATCAGCTTGGATCTGAGAAGGAAAGTAAACAACAGAAGATTTTCAAGTGTCACAACAGATTATGGAATTATTACCTAGTTTGGTGACCGCCAGTCAAATAGAGTAATGAACAAACATAGTGATTTTCCTATCAATTCATACAATACATTCCCTACAAGTTTTTTGGAGAAACACAAACCAAGAAAAGGATATTCACATATTGCAAAACCAAATTCTTACAGTTTCCAACTAACACTCAGTTCAAAGAGTATATAGGGAAAACTAACCACATAAATATGGGACATTAACATACCTGAGTAACTAAATCAACTGACTTGCACTCTCCTTGTGTATCTACATGAGACAGAATCTCCTCATTGATAGTTCTTCTCTGAAGTACTGTTAAGGGACATCCCTCATCCCAACCACCACAGTCACAGCACCCCCCAGATTTCCATCTATCTACGATACTAGATGGACCACCATGAGTGGTTCTAGGTCCACCATGAAGGCCTGCTGGAACGAGAATGCTTATGCTACTTGAGCAATCCCTGGTATTTCCGTTACAACTTTCAGATTGCAATGTAGTATGATTCACACCAGATTTGTTGAGAAATTTCAAACCCCAGCCTCCTACTTTGTCCAAGCTGTGAGAGGGAAGATGGTCTTTGACCACAATGGCAGCCAACTCAAAATTTGTAGGAACAGTAGTTTCTATTAAATTGGTCCCATCTAGACCACATGATTGTTTATCCAATGGATAACTTTCTCTTATGGCCTTTGATCTTCTGAACTTTGAGAGTGTTCTGTGTATAGGTGATGGACTAGATCTTAACACTTTTGATGCTTTCTTAGCCATGGCCTTGTTCTTCATGCGAGAATGCCTTGAAGTGTACATTTCTTTATCATAAAATTTATCGTTACCGAATAATATAAACCGTGTTTCCATTACTCTACAATTGTCAGGGGAGAGGGTGTAACATGTTGATACATTCATCTTACCAACAAGTTGCAAATCTCGGTCAGGAATCTCACGGCCCTTGTTCAAGTGAAACAGGTACACATAGTCCAAATCCTCATCATGTGTTGTGTCTGCATTGCTCAATTTGGCTACATAGACCTCCTTCTGATCATCTACAGAAAAAATAAAATGAGGAACACCTTGCATCCAAGTGCACTGGAGCATTCCTTGAGACACAGAAATGGAACCATACTTATGACTTTGCACCATTGGTTTTTCCATTTCTAGTTTATATGACGAACTAGGAGAGTCCATAAAATCATAGCATATCATGTTTTTAGCATCAGTGAAATTGATGCTGTTCAAATTGTCATTTCTTTCGGAAGCACCAAGCTGCTGAAGCAAAGGATTATTCAATATATTTATCATACTCTTAGTCCCCATTACTGAGCCTAAAGTCCAATTATCAGAAGCATTAGTACTTACAACTAGATTCTCAGTTATGGAAGCTACAGAATGTCCCAAGACTAACTCACCAGAATCACATTCTGCTTCACCAATAAATTTATCTGTATTCAAGCTTTTTTCTGAAGTCCACAAGTTGTTGGTTTCTAAGCTCACAGGTTTGTTGTGTTGGGAAGCTTTCAATGCACTATTGTGTACAGATTCGAGGCACCAACGAAGATACATCTCATCTGCAGTTGCCATAAGCTTTGGAATCTTGTAGTGTCCATGAACAAGTAGGAAGAACAAATTCTTTGGGAAAACATTACTATTTTGTGATTGAATAATGTTTACAAACGTGGCCTGGTGAGAAATTCCCCCTTTAGCTAACTTTTTTAACTGAGATGCTTCAGATAATGAATCCTTTTTCCTTTGACCCCCTTTTTGAACCCAACATTGTGTATGTTCCATCTTCTTCCTCTATCAAACTACCGTGCCTTAATGGCAGGAACACTTTTTCACAGTAATCTTCCTTCAACTAGAAACTAAGCAATATAAGATTAGCATCCTGAAAAGGAGGGAAAAAAATAAATAAAAGGGTAACATAGCAAAAGAAAAAAGTGTGCAAAAAAAAAAAATTCAAAAACAGCAGTTTTGCTTCAATGGTTTACTATAGGACTCTAACTAAATTATAGTCTTGTACTGTTCCACAATTCATGGCAGTATGACACACAACTTTAACACATTTAAAATAAAATATAAAGAAGAAATGAAATTTGCATTCCATATACATGTACATGGTCAAGGAAAAGGAAAAGAACTAGCAGAGTAAATTTCTTACATGTTATATAAATTAAAAAAAATTACGTATCCTATTGCCCGGAGGCTCCACGCTATGTTCAGATAAGGGGGGGATATTGTACGCAACCTTACTCTTGCATATGCAAAGAGGCTGTTTCCAGATTCGAATTCATGACCAACAAGTTACCAAGATACAACTTTACCGTTGTGTTAGAGCTCGCCCTCAAAACATTTGTATAAGGTTACCAAACTCAGAACATTTGTACTTCTCTGCTTTAATTTAATCCATACTATGTGTTGTTATACTAAAAACAGCACCAATGTCCAATTGTCTGGCACCTTACTATCTTAAATCCAGAAAAGAAAGGTCAATCAACATTCTCAAACAGAAATCAACTGAAACAAACAGTAGCCAGGAAAGTGCTCAATCAACAAACAAAGGCATTCAACAATATCAAGATGAGAAAAAAGAATTGAACTATATATTAAAAACAAACTATATAAGAAGAACCAACCTCAAACAAAAGTACAGAAACCAGCAACAAGCTAAAGAGAAGTAGTGTTGATTCTCACACACCAACACTGTTCAAAATTGAATGAGGAGTGCTAATGTACCCAATTGAGAAAGAATGGATGGAGGGGAGAAAAGGGGCTGAACTGAAGAAGACCAAGTTAGCAAATGGTGGGAAAGTGGGAAACAAAATATCAACACACAAACAAAAGATGTAAATCATGTAATGATTATAATATTATTTATACTATAGTTTTATAATCTTTCAAGAAAAATGTAACTGTATTAGAAGTGGACATATTGGAGATAGAGTTGGGGGTGGGGGGGGGGGGGGGGGGGGGGGGGGGGGGGGGGGGGGGGGGGGGGGGGGGGGGGGGGGG
>PYAF01001464.1:103968-127566 GCA_007407185.1 Glycine tomentella
GGGAAACAAAATATCAACACACAAACAAAAGATGTAAATCATGTAATGATTATAATATTATTTATACTATAGTTTTATAATCTTTCAAGAAAAATGTAACTGTATTAGAAGTGGACATATTGGAGATAGAGTTGGGGGTGGGGGGGGGGGGGGGGGGGGGGGGGGGGGGGGGGGGGGGGGGGGGGGGGGGGGGGGGGGGGAGAACTTACTAAACTAAGTAACCAACCAAGCTAAGGTAGTGGCATAACATAACATAATGGGAGTACGAACATGGGTTTCGTAAGCCGCGTTCTTGGTTGAAAATTTGTACTCTCTTGAGTCTTGATTAGAGGAGGAAAGAGAGGGATAGATTGCACACTCCAGAAAATCAGGGTTCTTTGGTAAGACCCATTTCTTTGTTGTTACATATGCCAAGGCAAGCAAGTGATGCCACAGTGCTCAAAAACCGATTCCCATATAGGATAAATAAATTCAGGGGAGACTAGAGGTACTTAATTTACAATACATTATATATATTGTACACCGCACAATACTTGTAAATGTAAATGAAAGACATGAAAAAACATAAAGAAAAATACTCTAGAAAAATGTTTAATTAGTAAAAAATATTTTATTGATGATAAAAATAAGTTTAAGTATAAAAATATATGCCATTGAAATTATTATTATAAAAAAATGAAAAATCAGTTCAATTGATGTAGTATATTATTTTGGATGATGATTTTATAGATATCTGATTATGTTTAATGTTTTTGGAAAAAATAAGTGTTTAAAAAGAAATTAAACAAAATAAAGTTCTTTAGTTGAGTATAGTTAGTTAAAATAAGAATGGTACCTACAGAAATTATCCCAATTCAAATTTATCATATAAAGGTGCATGCCTTTAAAAAAAATCATATGAAGGTCATAATTTTTATTATACTTAAGTTTACCTTATTTTGTTACACTTTAATTCAACCACATTTATTAAGATGGTGTATCATTTGGATGCTTACAAATTGCAAGACACAGTTTTCTTATTGAGTAAGGTTTAATTTATTTTTTCCATAATGATAATGATTAACGATATTTACACGTACCAAGAACACTTTAATTTTACTCATTTATAATTAGCTAAGAAATTAATAATTTATATACGGATAGTGTATATAACCAATCATGCATAATCTGTCATATGAAATGCGTTATAATGATGTTTAATGGTATACGGAAATAGTGTGTATATATATAATACAACTTTGCCTTTAAAAAAAAAAACAAAACTAGTGTATATAGAAGGAATTAGCTAAGGAATTAATAATATCGTTAATTAGGAAGGAATTAGCTAAGGATATAGTGTATGTAACCACTCTTAATAATTAAATATTATAACGTATAACCGAATAACCGAATTAGAACAAAAAATATATTATAATGTATATAATCGCTCTTAATAATTTAAGGTCATTTTTATCATAACAACATTCAAATTATATTAAGAATGATTTTTTATTGGTTTTTCTATTAAACTTTTAACTAATAATATATCAAACGGATTTCATTAATATTTTATTTTAGCTAATTACTTGAATTAATTATTTATGATAAGTTCTTTCTAAATTAATTACTTATACATAAACATATCTTTTGATTATATTTGAGAATGTAAAATTAATCAACCATCTTTGTAAAAATTTTGATTCATAACCATCTTTGTAATTTTAAAAAATAATTAGTTAAAACTTAAAAGTAATTATTAGTTAATGATCAACTTAATTTGAAAAATATGAAATTTGTGAGTTTCAAGTTGGTGTAAATTATTCAATGAATTTTACCAAAAATAGAAATAAAGATTACTCAATGAATAAATGTGCTGGTGACCATGATGGCTACGTGACTCCACTAGAGGCCAAAGCAGGTGCCACTTGCAGACTTTCGGACTTTAAACTGATAACATTGTTCCCCCTCCCCCACCCCCCCCACCCCCCCCCAATTTAATGCATAGACATCATGATTCATGAATTGATTGAACTTCTAATTTTTATGGACATGTGAAAAGGAGAGAGAGAATGGGGTTAACTTGGCAATTGTTCAGATTCTGAGGAACATATATCCCTTTGGGGAACCTATTTGACCCAACTTTGACCCCAGTAGTTGCAGTTCCACTTCTTGTACTATGACACATTCTTATTCTTCTTTCTCTTGCAGGTGGAGGTAGTATATTAATTGCTGGGTTCATAAATTACAGTCATAAATAGATTATGAAATTATAAATGTATTACTTTAATAGTTCCATACTATCAACGTAAAGATTTTTATACTACCAACAACTAATTTAAATCATTATTAATATGAATTTAAAATAATTATATTTTTCACATACAATAGTTTGTGATTTGATAAAATACAAAAATTATTTTCCACTACCAATATATATAAACTATTTTATTCAACAAATTATTTGGTAGGAATTTGAATTGTTTCTAATATATTTTCATCAAATTAAATACTAATAATAATGTTTAAATTAAATTCATAGTATGAAATAATCAATTAATTTATCGTAATAAAAATACAGTACTAGTAATAAATAGTTACTTCAGTTTTCACGATATCATCATAATTTTGTGGATATAATTAATTTTTGCGTATTATCTAAACGTACTTGTTTGTTTTTTTTAATCAGCATCCAAATACAGGTATAATAATCAGTGATTATATGAGTGTAAAAGTATATTCCAATTAAATTAACAGTTGATAGGCACACAGACAACTATTTAATGTTAGTACTTTAACTCTATCTTCCCCTAGGCAAAACCGAGAAATAGAATAGGGATTAGGAGAGGGGTAAAAGGGTTTCAAGTTTTGCATGTGAATGAAACTTCCCTATCTATATTGAAATTACTTTAGCTCTATTTGATTATTATTTTGTCCAAGGGACCCCCAACGAAGAACATGAAGTTGAATTATGAAATCTGAGACAGCGAGAGACCTAACAATTGATCAGTGCATTGTTGGCGAAGGCAGATATCCTGTTGACAAGGCCTATTCAACATGGATAAAGATGTATGGAAACTCCAGGTTATTTGACACAACAAAAGAGATAAAAAAAAAATAGATAAAAAAAAGAAAAATAAATATGATTGAGAGAGGTGGGACGATAGAGAGAAAAAAGATGTGAAATACGTGTTTCTAATACATGAATGTTTATATATTATTATCCTATTTAATATTATATTTATTATCCTATTTAATATTGTGAGTGGAAAAGAAATTTTTACTTCACACTTTTTAATACTCTTTTGATTACATACTTATTTATTGATTGAAACTTATTAAAAATTATAAAATTTTAAGTCTAGTTCACATTATATTTAATGAATCTTTCATAATTTTCTAATAAACTTTAATTAATAAAATGTTGGGTTATAGTATATTCCTAATACTTCTCTTATTAAAAAAATATTTAATAATAGTAATAAAGTAATTTACACGTAATTTTAAAAAATCATCAGAAAAATTTTAATGACAAAAATTATCAATAGTAATGAAAAGTTTGTTAATAATACTTTAATTTTTTTTTTATAGTAATTGGTGAGAAAACATGTAACCACATCAAAAGCCTAAAACAACAAGCAAAAAAGTAAAAGGAAATAATATGAACAAGTAAGCACATTGAGAAAAACATTAATAAATTATCTATGTATTTTTATATCTATCTTAATTGAGAAACAAAATCTCTTCCTCAAATCAATCACAAAATCAATCGCTCATAATTAACTGTTTCCATCGCTAATAAGTCAAAGATTTTCGATCACCAACACATGGCAATGAATAATAGTCTGAGCTTCCAGAATTTTGATTTGGTTTATATTTTTCCTCCATTCGAATTCATGTATGCATACAGTTTCCTTTTAAAAATAAATTCCATGTTTTATAAGTCAAACACATGTTATGCAAATCACGAAAAAGTTCCTAGCATTTATGTCAACCCAAATTAAATAGTGGCCATACTTAATATGCTTAATTTCAAACCCCTGGAATGCTTCTATATGAGCAAATTATTAATTTCAGGTGATATTTCTTAAAAGCAAACACTTTTAAAATAATTGTCTAGATTGATATCAATCAATAATAATAATTATTTTAAGATATTTTAGAAAAATTATTCTAAAATATATGTCATTTTAAAAAATTAATGTTGTATTAAATAATTTTTTTAAGACTATCTTTAATCAATACATAGTCGAAGTAGTGTGTAAAAGAATAAATGAGATATTAATTAGAAAAATAAATGATATATTAGGCAGTATTTTAACAACTGAATCGACTCAGTCGGTCGGATCGGTTGGACCGTGACCCGGTGGCTGGACCGGGTCGAGCCTAACATCAGATTGGCCATGCTTTTAACTCGGTGCAAACCGGTGCGACCCGACCGAATTTATGGTTCAACTGTCGACCTGGCAAATTGGACCGGATCGTAGTTTGGAAAAGGAAAACTTCGGCCTATGCTTCTGTCTTCTCCCTTCGAGCTCGCGTAGCGTCGAGTGTTCGCCGGGGGTGGGGGTGGTTGTCCGTTTGTGGCGCGGCGGGGGGTGGTGGTGGTTGTGCGTTCGCGGTGGTGAGCATGGGGTTCACGGTGCTGCAACTAATTTTTTGGTGGTGAGGATGGGGAGGTAACAGATTTTGTAATTGTGGTGGTCGAGGACCTGACAAGGGAGGAGCTTCAACTTAATGCTTTTTTTTTTCTTCGTATGTGAACTAGGAGTTTGGGCTTGGGGTGGGGTTGTTGCAAGTTTTTTTATTTTGATTTTAAATGATAATGGGTTGTTGCATGTTTATTAATTTTAAATGATAATGAAATTTAGTCAAAGTATGAATTATTGGGTGGAAATTAATATTTTATAATTTTGTATTGATGATTTTATTTATTTAATTTCAACTTATTTAATTTATATTTATGATCTTTATTATTTATTTGTTTGAATTTGGACAATGATATTTTTTTTTTATATTTTAGTATCTAATTATTTATGTTATGATTTTGATGTTTTCTTTAAAATATTTCAAGACAGATACAAAAATTTTATATTTTTTATTATAAACCAGGTCATGCATGTTAATTAGTAATTAGTAATCCACATGTTCAACCACTAACCCATTGATCCAGTATCCTGATTGGGTCAATCGCCGATTCGATTTTTAAAACTATGATAATAGGAACTTAACCAATATTTTTTTAATTCAACAAATTAATTATATTATTTAATACATGTGTCAAATCCTTAAACATTATATAATCTAGAAGGAAGAATATCTTTTAGTATCATCAATAGACAATATTAAAACATATGATAATTATCATATGTAGATTACAAATACTTTTTGGATGAGATCATGATAAGATTGACCTTGTTATGGGTTGAATCAATTATTTAGTAGATAACTCATTAGGAGATTCCTATCTACTATTAAGATATATATTCACATGCTATAATTTGTGCCTATGTGCGTTATTTTATAATCTTCCATCAATTGATATCCGAACATATAGATACATTTTATATTTGTTTATTTGTGCGAACCCTTTCGTTCCTATTAATGAAATTAAAATTAGTGATTCTATTGATTTAAATATGTAAACTCAGTATGCGATTAAATAATTGTGGCCCCTTTTCTCTTTGAATTTCTTTGTTACAAAACATATATTTATATTTTCTGCATGAATTTCAAAATTGTCCAATCGAGGGCTTTTGTTCATGGTTATAACTGGAGTATCATATAAAAATTTGTATAATTTCATGAATTTGAATTTAGAATGTTTTTGGATAAAGAATTTTAACTGATAAAAGTAATTTATCAGAGAATTTCAAATTCTTTAATCTAAAATTCATTGTTTGGATGTTTTTATATGAAAAATTTAAATTTTTGGAATTTGAAAACATAATTTTAAACAACTAAAAATGTGAAATTTTAATTTCCTTTCAAAACATGAGAAATTGAAATTCTCTTCTATCGCATACGTCCCCAATGTCGTTGCAAGGACCTGATGTTGCCGTTGCCGCAGCGGGACACCAACTTGGTGATGCTGCTTCATCTACCTTAATCGACGGCTGTTGTGGTGGCAGCACAACAGGTGATTCAATTCTCAGAGCTAGAGAGGCTGAACCGCATCCGGAGTGGGAGTGATAGGACGGTGTACAAGGTGGTCCACCACACCAATGGACGCATGTACACACCAAAGGTGATATATGGTCACCATGAGGAGTCGGTGTGATAGCAGATCCACCAGAAAATCCAGATCCGGTGTGATGTGGACGATTTAAACGTGGTGAAGTACTACGAGATGTACGATCAGAATAGCGAAATCTAGGTGCTGCTGGAGTTCATGGACAAAGGGTCGTTGGAGGGGAAACACATCCCGTAGGGGCAACAGTTGGCATATCTGTCTCGGCAGATTCTGTGGGGGCTGGCATACCTGCACCGGCGGCCATTGTGCACAGAGACATCAAGCCCTCAAATCTGTTGATAAACTCGCGAAAGCAGGTTGTTGACTTCGAGGTGGGTCAAATTCTGAATCAATGAAATTTTGAAAATGAAGAAATTTAATTTCTTTATCCAAACAAAATTTTGAAAATGAAAGAATTTCAATTGAAGCATTTGAAATTCTTAGAATTTAAATTGCTTTAGAATTTTAAATTACCTCATCCAACCAGAATCAAGATAATTGAGAAATTTTATTTTCTTGCAAAATTCGAATCCAATTACTCTCATATGGATACTTGTTTTTCAAAACTAGTTGAAGGCTTTTGTAGATCCAACAATTTCGAATAAAACCCCATTGATGAACACAAAATTTTGCTCACTAATTTGAGAGAATTTCATGAAAAACAAGTTTAGGGTTTGTCCACATAAACATGTTTGCTTTTGCCTTGATTTCTCTATGATTCTTCAACAATTTGCAAAAATGATTTGGTTATTTTTAATCAATCATTATTTAGCAAAACCCGTATTAGAATTGGAGTTTTTGTTTAGAAATGAGAGAGTATTTACAAAAACACAATTCTGGAAACTCTTTGCCAAATGCGACTCAACGCATATTTAAGCCATATATATATATATATATATATATATATATATATATATATAGGGAATGCTAATATCCACCTTAATTGGGGTGCATTAGCACTCAACACAAAAAATCCATTAGCTTTTTTATTTCTCAAAATTTGATTTAAGAATATTATCGTACTTTTATCATTTAAAATTCAAATTAAAATATAATATAACCATCAAATCTTTAAAAGACTTACCAAACAGAAATCAAATCTATAAAAGATCTCAATCATCAATTATGAAAATATCTCAATTAATACATCATCATTACCATCATGACCATCACTATATCACTGTCATGACCACCGTTGCCACAACTGTCTACACCTTCATCGCCATGATCATCGTCGTTGCTGTCATCACTACCGTCATTATCAATGCTAGTGGTAGTGGACAGTGGCAATGGTGGCGACAATGACGGTCATGGCAACAAATGTGACGATGGTCATGGTAGTGGTGGTGATGGGTTGACAATAATTTTGGAGAAAAAGAATAGTAACATGATATGAAAGAAGTTGTAACTCAAATGAGAGAAAAATATGGGAAAAAGATAGGAGAGAAAAAAAAGGTTTTTTTTTTAAAAAAATTAAATGATAAAGTAGGATAATATCCTTAAATTAAAGTTGTAAGAAACAAAAGAACTAAATGGATTTATTGGTATAAAAATTTGGTATTTAATTATACATATTCATTAATTTGATTCAAAGCTCCATCAATAGAGCAACCCAATCTAGCAATTCTAAATATCTAAACAGAACAAGAAAATAATCCTACAAAAATCAAATTGTTGTCTCTTGCTTCCTTCACTTTCTTACATATAACAAAATGTTTTACTTTATTTTAAAAAAATCAAGTCATTAGTTTATGGGTTGTGGCAACAAAGATCACATGATAAGATCAAAGATCATTTAGGGGCTCAAATTTTATAATTGTATTTTCTTTAAAAAATGAATAAAATAAACACTTTTATTTATTTTTAAAATTAATATTAGAAGTTGTATACCAAAATTGATGTATTTAATAATAAAAATACTTATATTTAATTAAAAATCATTTAGTTATTATATAATATTTATCATTAAAGTCTTGTCGCACTTTATAAAGATGAATATAAATTTTGTATCTCTTATCATATAATTATTGACTATAACAAAATAATTTTTTTATGACAAAGACAATCAAATGCTTTCTATTGATATAATAGAGAGAAAATGATGTAATGGTTATGACAGTGGCAGTCAAAAGTCGTCTGGAATTCTTGGACTCTCTTGTTGAAGAGATTCAGATTAGGGATGAGGGATATGAAAGAGGAAATTTCACTGGATTCTTTGGAAGGTTGAGACAACTAGGAGTGATGATTAGAGTTTTGCAGGCTAGACTCATTTAAATGAGAAGACTCATTATGTTTTGATAGATGTTTTAGGAAAAAGTATTATTTTGATTCTCTATAGGCTGCATAGGTTGCCTTAATTTGAAAACATGCTATAGGATGAATGTGAATTGAGCTCCAATCTAATGTTTTATATTAGAATACCATTTTCAAAATTGTTGGTATTCTGACCCCAATTTGACCCACCAGCCCTTTGCAATTAGATTCAAATATAACCTCATGGTAATCCTCTTGATAAGAGAGTAGTTCCATCCACTTCACAGCTCTCAGCAAAGCATAGACCACTCGTTCTTGCACATCCATAAGAGCATCAATCCAACGTGTGTAACCTTGGATAAAGTTAGCTTCATTGTCTCTTAAGCAACATCCAAATCCAGTTTTACCAATGTTTTTAAACAATGCAACATCAATATTTCATTTAACAAAATCATGTGATGGTTTTCTCCATCTCGAAACCGTTACATAGTAGAGAGTTGAACTTTTAACTATTGTCTCACATTGTGCCATCTTCTAGTTTTGCAAAACAAAATTGGTCTCCTTACATCCCTCCTCAATTGCCTCCCATAACATAACATTCCTCTAAAGAGCCATTGTTAGCCTTTTCGAAATCAAAACATCTAGATCTTTGAAAATAAGTTTTGAGAAAGACTCCACATTATCCAACAAAGGAGAAATCGAAGATCATAAACCAACATTTCCTATAATATAGTTGTTTTAACATGAGGTCACATGTACACAACAAGCATAACGAGAGATAGTGCATACCTCTAGATTGAATTTGAATCAAACAAAATAACAAATTTAAATGTCTTAAATAATACATATATACTTTTTAGTAAACAAATAATACATATATATTTAAATGATTTTTCTATCTAGTGAATAACAATATCTTATTATTAAACTTCATTTGATAATTACATCTAATTTAATAAAAGACACATGAATATCATGAGATGAAATTTAGGTATTTTTATTTATGTAGATATCGAACACATATAATAAATAGTTTACATTAACTCACACATTCTTTTCAACCAACCAAACTAGATCCTTACTAGTGTTAATTATATATATATATATATATATATATATACAGAATCATTAATTAAATAACCAATTAAACTAAAATAAACAAATCAAATGAGATAATTGGAGGTGATATAGGTTTACAAATATTCTTAATTTTGTTAGAAGGATATATTTAAAATAATTCTTATAAATTGGTATTAATTATAAGAATTTAAATTAGAATGTAACATAGTAAAACAAAATTGTCATACAATCATAGTGACTTGTGCGATAAAATTGTAAAATTTGTAAGAATTAATTGATAGTTGATAGTGCAAATGTCAATGTGTCAAAAGTTAATTCTAATTCTAATTCTAATTTAAAAGTTGATATGTTGAAAATATAATTTTTCATAGAAAAGAAAAGCAAGTAAAACTATTTGGATGAATAATTTCTTACAAAATTGAGCGAGACGAAGATAATAATAAAATCCTTATTTTATAACTATAAAATGCTCTTAGAGTTTATTTTCATATTAAGATAAAAAAGATTTCTAGTAAAAATAAGAGTGTAAATTTATTATTTACTACTGAATATTAGAAATTAGTCGAGTTGTATGCAAATTTTATAATTTTAATGTTATCTCTAACAATGTATTATTTTATATGAAATATTCATAAATTTGTATAAAAAATTTATGTTTGAAAATTCAAAAAGATTTCTATATGTTTAAATTATCTAGCTAAATTGAACTTTGACACATTTTATAAGATATTGACACCCTAGCATCATTTCTATATTTTGCTCGTACTATTAATCTTCACAATCACACATTCTATATGCTATGGAAGTTGGGAGAAAGCTTTACAATTCATGAGACTTGGAGTGTTGATTTGGATGAGGAGTGGAAGATATTGGGCTTTGGAAGTTGCAATCAAGGTGTTATCATATTTTCTTAGTAATCTTTTCATGAGAGCTACTATTGTCCTATTAGATTTGCTATTTACACTATCCACGTGTGTTTTAAATCTTTCTTTTCTTAAAAATTTCCCTTTTTAAGGAAACATGATTATGTTGACAAAATACACAATGAAATTGTGTTTTTGTTGTGTAAAAGGGGGTTGCAAAAAAATTAAATAGCGGAAAGATGATTCTGTTGTGTATTTTGTTAATGAAATTGTGTTTCTAATGTGTAATTTTTTTGCACACTCATTTTACACATTGAATCATTTTTTGTTGTTTAATTTTTTCACTTCTTTAGTAAATAACGGAAATATGATTCCATTGAATTATTAAATAACATAATCATATTTTTATTGTTAGAGGGAGAGCAATGGTTGCACAACAATTTGGTACTCTATTCATTGCAAGGAGTCCTCGTACGACATTTTCAAAGAAACCTATGATAGACCGTACTTGGGCACAATCGAGGGCGTTGCACTTTGGTCGAGGGCGATGTTGGATCTAGATAAGGGGGCGGTGAGTGCGACGGTGTTGGAGGACGGGGGTGGGGTTGCACAACAATGCTAGAGGATGGGGGAGGGGTGGCACGATGTAGTGATGTGAGGGTCTTGACAACAAAACAACGGGACGACATGATTAGGAGAGTGAGAAGTCAGAGGGGAAAAGGGAGGGGTTTAGGGATTTGGTGAGTGGGCAAAAGAGGGATATCACAAGAGTTGGTAATGCTAATAATTGCTCCCTCTTTTACATATATTGGACAAGGGATAAATTTGACAATTATTTCCTGCACCTCTATAATTGCTTTCTACACCTAATCTAGAATGTAAAATTACATTATAGAAAAACCTTTTCAGAATGTAATTTTATGTTTTGGAAATACCTTTCTAAAATGTAATTTTTATTCCAAATTAGATGCTTTGGAAGCTTAAAAAGGTGCAAGAAGAAAAATTAGAGGTGCAAGAAGTAACTGCCGACAAATTTTGAGAAAGGACCAAAGCCGTTGAAAAGAAAATCTACATCTCGTGTATAAACATTATTTTTCACATACCTAATTGAAAATATGTTTTTTTGGTCACTCTTTTGGTAAATGAAGTTGTCTAGACTTGAGGATGAAAAGTTGGACTGGTCAATAGTAAGTTAGGGATAATTTTTAGGTTTGGACGTTTGGTCCAATGACATGTATTTCCTTTAATGATCTATATAATTACAATATAAAATAATATTAGTGCCTTTGTGAATGTGTTGGAGGAATGTGATTTAAAATATTTGAGCCTTTCATGGACACAATTTACATGGACAAACAAAAGGAGAGGAGCCCAAAATATTCACTAAAGGCTTCACTTGGTCTTTGCTAACTCAGGATGGAGTCGAGCTTGGAAGGAGGTGAGTGTCTCGAGCCTAGATAGGTTAGGGTCTGACCATAACCCAATTCTAGTCAAATTTGACACCAAAAGGAGGAATTTGAGAAGGAAAGAAAGATTGTCAGGATTTGAACAAATGTGGCAAAAGGAAAGTGAATGTGATGATGTCGTATCTCACTCATAGAAGAAAGGAGGAAATCTGATATATAATATTGATCGGACTAGAGCCAACCTTGAGATGTCGAGGAAGGAAAATTTTGGTAATTTGAGCAAAAAGACGTAAAAGAGAAATAGAAGATTAAATCACCTTTAGAATGAGGAGCAAACAAATGATATTATTAAAGCCACTATGGACAAGAGAAGGTTTTCTGGGAGCAACGCTCTAGAGCATCTTGGCTTCACCATGGGGATCAAAATACTGATTTTTTTTCCATAGGAAAGCCTCTCATAGGAGGAAGATCAACACTATTGATTACCTAAAGGATGATGAATGTGTCCTTTATGATGATGAGGAGGAGATATCATATGTATTGACTGGTTATCTTATCTCTCTCTTCAAAACTTGAAATCATACAAAGGTATAAGAAGTAGCAAACACTTTGGGGAACATAATTATGAATGCTATGAGAGCTTGTTTGATGGATGACTTAAGAGAAAGTGGTGGTTGCCCTCAAATAGATGCACCCCACCTAAGCCCGAGGCCCAAATGGAACTACTGCTCTTTTCTGTAATCATTTATGGGAGACTGTAGGTAAGGATGACACTAATTTGGTTCTTCATATATTAAACGGAGAAGGAGATCCAACATGTATTAATAAAACTCAAATTGTATTGATTACAAAAGTGAAAAATCATATACATGCTAATGAAGTTAGGCTTATCAGTTTGTGCAATGTAATTTTTAAATTATTCACCAAAACCATTGTTAATCAACATCAACAACACCTTTAACCCAAGTTAATTGGAGTCGATGGTAGATGAACCCAATGATAGATCGAAAATAAGACAAAGAAAGAGAAAGGGAGAGGGAAAGAAAAAGTGGAATAAGACAAAAGAGATGAAAAATAAGCTAAAATAAAAGAGGGGTGAAAGGAGAAGGAGAAAAATGAAGAGGAGAAAACTAAAAAAAGGGAACAACTGTAACATAGAAATACTAATGGGTTTAACCCTCCACCAAGCTTATAGCTTTTCTCCACTCCATCCTAAGACATACCGTTCGTCAATCTATATCCCACTCCATTAGGTCTTGTTTAACTACCTTTCCCCAGGTAAGTTTCGGTCGACCTCTACCTCTCTTTGTGTCGAGCTATAGGTAACAAACTTTTGTTCTTACGGGAGCATCCAATGGTCATCTCTTAACGTGTCCAAACCACCTCAATCTATGCTCCTTTATCTTTTCACACACCGGTACCACTGCTACCTTTCGACGAATATTCTCATTTCTTATCTTATCCATCTTTGTATAACCACACATCCACCTTAACATCCTCATTTCTGCTACTCCTATTTTATGCTCATATTGCCTATGTGCTGGCTAGTATTCCGCTCCATATAACACTGTCGGTCTTACAGTTGTTCTATAGAATTTTCCTTTTAGCTTAAGGGGAATTTTGTGGTCACACAAAACCCTGATGCACTCTGCCATTTCATCCACCCTGCTCTGATTCTATGATTTATATCCTCATCAATCTCACCACCTTTTTGCAAAATTGATCCCAAGTATATAAAAACATCTTTCTTGGGTACCTTTTGACCAAGTAGATGCATTGTGTCTTGATCACCATCTCTTACTCGCAAAACTCACACTTCATATACTCCATCTTGCTCTTGCTTATCGTGAATCCTTTAGACTCCAAAGTGTTTCTCCACAATTCCAGTTTCCTATTAACACCATCTTTGGTCTCATCAATAAGCATAATATCATCTGCAAAAAGCATACACCACGGTACTTCTTCTTGAATATCTTTCGTTAGTTTATCCATCACTAAGGAAAAGAGATAAAAACTAAGAGCTAAACATTAGTGAACACCTACCATGATAGGGAAATACCTTGATGTTCCATTACAAGCTTTCACACTTGCCGTAGCCCCATCATACATATCTTTGATTGCATTAGCATACTTTAATACTACCTTTTTCTTCTCAAGAGTCCACCATAATACTTTTCTTGGGACCCTATCAGATGCTTTCTTGAGATTTATGAACACCATATGTAAGTATTTCTTCTTTTCCCTATACCTTTCCATTAATTGTCGCATCAAGAAAATAACTTTCATGGTACATCTTCCTGGCATAAATCCAAATTGATTTACGGAAACCTTGGTCTCCCTCCTTAGGCGATGTTCAATAACTCTCTCCCACAACTTCATAATATGACTCATGAGCTTGATGCGTCTATAGTTAGAACAATTATGGATATCTCCCTTGTTTTTGTAAATAGGCACAAGCATACTTTTCCTCCAAGCATCAGATATCTTATTTGTTTGAAGAATCTTATTGAAAAGATTGGTCAACCATTTTATTGCCACATCTCCCAAGCCTCTCCACATTTCAATAGGAACGTCATTGGGTCCCAAAGCTTTATTATTCTTCATCCGCTTTAAAACCTCCTTAACTTCATGTGTATTAATTCTGCGCACAAATCTTATATTCAGATCATAAAAAATGTCCTTCAAATCCGCCTCACTCTTGTTGCATTCCCAATAAAAATTTTGTTAAAGTAGTTTAGTCATCTTTCATTTACATCTTCATCCCTTACCAAAAGTTTTTGATTTTCATCCTTGATACATCTAACTAAGGTGAGGTCTTTACTCTTCTTATCCCTCATTTTTGCAAGTTTGTAAATACCTTTTTCACCATCCTTGCTCCCAAGATTTTTATACAAATCGTCAAAAACTTTGCCTTTAGCTTCCTGCAATGCTTTCTTTGCATTTTTTCTTGCTACTCTAAACTTTTGCAAATTCTCATCATCGAGACATTTATGCAAAGATCTAAAGCATTCCTTCTTCTATTTAATAGCCTCCTGCACCTCTCCATTCTACCACCATGTTTCCTTTGTAAGAACTTTGTTTCCTTTACTTTCACCTAGCACCCTCATTCCCACATTTTGAACAAACAAAGCTATCTTATTCCATATTTCATTAGCTTCTCCAATAAACTCCCACGGTCCTTCACGCAACATGTTTTTCTTAAACGCTAATTGTTTCTCCTCCTTTAGCTTCCACCAAAACCATTGCCAATAGATTGAAAAATTCTCCCTGACATTGTGGGAGAGAATCAGAGTGCTTTTGTTGCAAATAGGATGATAACTAATAATGCTATAACTAATAATGCTCTAATTACTTTTGAATGCTTCTATTACATGGATGCAAAAAGAATGGAAGAAAGGGGTTTATGGGGTTGAAACTTGACATGCCAATAACATATGATAGAGTGGAATGGGAATTTCTGGAGCATGTTTTAAGATCTATGGTTTTCCCTGAAAATTGGATTTCTTTAGTCATGAAATGTGTTAATATAGTATCCTTTGCAATGAGAGTGACTGGAAGTCCTCATTATGAATTCAAACCTGGGAGGGAGCTTAGATAGGGTGAATCTTCATGGTCTCAAAATAGCAAACTCGACCCCTGTTAGCTCACATTTTTTTTTGAAGATTATAGCATTGTTTTTTCTAGAGCGACAAGAGAAGAAGTTGACATATTGCCTACATCCTTAAATTTTATGAGGAGGCATCCAAACAAAGAGTTTATTTCAAGAAATTTGAACTTTCTTGTAGCCAAAACATGCCTAGTATCAGAGTTGATGAGCTGACGCAACTTTTGGAAGTAAAGGTCGTAGAAAGTCATAGTAGATATTTGGGTTTTCCTACTCTCATATGTAGGTCCAAAACTCAAATCTTCAAGGTTGTCTGTGATCATGTTTGGAGGAAGCTGAGAGGTTGGAAGGAGAGGGTTATCTCTAAAGTTGGAAGAGAAGTGTTGATATGTTGTAAGATTCCCAGTTATGTGAAGAGTTTTTTTCTTCCACCATCTATTTGTGATGAGATTGAACAACTTAATGTTCATTTCTTTTGGAGAGGAGATGTAGAAGGTAGAAGCACTCATTATATGGGCTAGAAAAGTCTTTCTTAAAGCAAGAAGGAAGCAGGCTTGGGTTTTTGGTTTGTCAAGGCATTCAATATTAATTTGCTAGAAAAGCAATGGTGGAGATTACTGGTAAACGAAAATTATGGAAAGGGTCTTGAAGGCAAAGTATTTTCCTTATTCTTTTCTCTAGGAAGCAAAGAAAGACTACAAGCCTAGTTATATGTGGTCTAGTATTATGGAGTCAAAATGGCTAATAGAGGAAGGATGTTTGTGGAAAGTTGGAAATAAGAGGACAATAAAATTTTTCAAGGATAAATGGATACCTAACATCCCAAGAGATTGCATTCTGCCTTCTGAAAGTGATCCTGACCATGAGGATATGTTGGTGTAGGAACTCTTCGGAGAGGACATGGGCTCGTGGAATTCTGATTTCATTTTGAACCTATTCTCTCCTAATTCTGTTGCAGGTATTAAATCCATTCCACTTCTGTTACAGATAAAAGATATCTTCTATCCTATTAATTCAAATAATCAAATTACCAACAAACTTATCGTCGTAACTGAAAGAAGCGAAGAACTAGCTATCTGCATCTCCAGATATCCTGGAAAATGATAACAGGCCTCAACAACTTATCATCAAGGACCAGGTTAGCTTCCTATAGATAAAGCACTGCCATGGTGAAAGGTACACACATCATTCTGACTCTCTCCTTCCATTCACACGGCACACACAACACCCCAATTGTGTTATTGTGTCCGCTGTGATCATCTCTTCCATTAGTGGCTTCATTCTCATAAGCTTCTTGGGAAGGGAGAGCCTGATCCTACATAAAATCACCCAACAATCACTTGTTGGACATTTCTGTTCTCTTTGAGCAGAACAGTGGCGCCGTTTGTGGGGACGATAAATTTCGAATCCCACCAACTCGCAGTGGCTAATACCAGAAGGCACCAGGTGGCTAGGAGTGAAGAATTGCCCAGAAACCTGAACTAGGAAAATGTGATAGTAGAAGATGCACTCTCCCATACAGCCTCATCTCCTGCGGGACCGACACCACACGCGCCGGGTAACCCACGACCGGAGGAAGAGCCTGGAAACTTTCAACGTTTCATCCAGAGTGCTCTCCAGTCCCTATTGGCTTGCATGGAGAACCTGGAAAAGCGCTATGAACTCCAGCGATAGGAAGATATTCAACGTCTGATCACTCAGTTGGAGGAATGCAGTAATAGACAAAGAGAGGAAGAATGCCGACAGAATACCAACCACGCGGAACATGAGCAACACCATGCGCCATCCAGGAGGCGGAGACCAGAGACATCGATCCGCACTATCGAAACAGGCAATAGCGACCCAAATGATCATTCCGAGTAGGGGAGAATGTCTCGTTCCCATAATGAGGCACATCACCTCTCCTCGGCCATTATACCAAATTCCGCCACAGAAAGACCGACTAGAGATATCGCCCGTCGCCCCGGCCAAGGCGATGGTACATATCGAAGAAAGTATCGTCGGGGTCATCAAAACAATAGCCCGTTCGTCGATCGAATAGTGGACGCCCAATTCTTAGAGGATTTTGATGGCTCGTTTTTGTCCAAATATGACGGGAGCCAGGACCCACAGGTGCACATCGACGAGTTCGATATGCAAATGTGCGTTCGAGGTATTGACGAACCCATTATCTAGAGAATTTTCGCCACCACGTTAACAGGAGCGGCCCAGACATGGTTTCACTCCTTGCAGCCCCGGTTCATCAATAACTTCGAGGATTTTGACCATAAGTTTTTGCTGAATTTTGCGACGAGCAAGAAGCAGCCAAAATCCGAGTTTGCCCTGGGAAAAATACGACAGCAGCCCGGGGAGACATTACAAAGTTACCTGGATCGGTTCACGGAAGCCGCGCTACAAGTCCAAGGCCTGGAGGAAAGAGTACACGTCCATCTCATTTCTGTCGGGCTCAAGGGAACGTCCCGTCTTTCCAAATCAATCTATAAGGACCCGGTGAAGTCCCTGAATGAGTTCAGGATGCGATCCAAAAAATATTTGGAGTTGGAGCAAATGGAGATCGCTAACTCGGCACCAAGGGAAAATAAAAACCCTCGTTGCCAAGAAACCGACGTCAAGAGAATCCGCACGCCGGGCGGACTAGTAGGCAACCCGCAAATATTCTTGCTAGCCGACCACCACGAGGCGTTCTCGATCCTCGTTTCAGACCTGGAAGGTACGAGCTGAAATATGACAAGTACGCTCCGTTGACCGCTTCGTGTGGTCAGATATGGAAGGAGGTCGCCTTCACCGAGATGAGAAAGGTCGACCGACCTCCTCCGATATTGAGAAGAAAAGGATTGGATTACTCTCGGTATTGTGATTTTCACAATGGGCCGGGCCACACGACCGACCAATGCTGGGAACTCCGAGATGCCATAGAGAAGTTCATACGAGAGGGAAAACTACGACAATATGTCGTTCGGACTCAGGGGCATCATGGCAAAAGAAAAGCCCAGCCGGAGAATAAGCAACGAGAAGACAAGAGAAATAAGAAAGACGAAGAGTTCTCAGAGCCCGAGTTCGAATGCAACGTCATCTCGGGAGGAATGGGAGGAGGAGGTGATACAGCCAACCAGCGGAAGAAGTACCTCAAGGAAGTGATGTCGGTAAGGGACCGACCCAGGTTCAAAGAAAGCACCGACAGGAATAGCAAAAAGGCCTAGTTGCCGCTGATTTATTTTACCGACGAGGATCTGAAGGGAGTAATGCCCGGCCATGAGGATGGCCTCGTCATCACAGGAACTATAGCCAACTTCCGGGTCAGAAGAATATTTGTCGACAACGGTAGTTCGGCCGACATCATCAACTTAAACGCCTTTAAGAAGATGAACTTAAAAATGGAAGACTTGAGGCCGTGTCAAACCATGTTATACGGCTTCAACGGAGAGGGCACCGGCTTGAAGGGTGTCATTGATCTCCAGCTCACACTAGGAACGAAGGAAGGATTCAAATCAGAAAGGGTCACGTTCACGGTTGCCGAATTCCCCTCACCGTGTAACATTATCCTGGGCAGGCCGATGCTCCATAAATGGGATATTTTAATGTCCACCAAGCATTAGAAAATGAAGATGATCGGACACCTCAGCAAAGTCATCACGATTTGCGGGGACCAAAGGGAGTCAAGACAGTGTTATTATAACACCGTCAGGGAATCTGAGGTCGGACCATCCTCACCACCTCGGACCCGACAGGGGGAGCCAGCAGGATCCTCGACCAAAACATACCCAAGGAGGCCAATTAACTTGGTAGAAATGGAGACCGGAGCCGGTGGACAAACTTGAAAATATTCAGATCGGATCTTCCCCCGAACAGATTACGAAGATAGGGAAACAAGGCGACCCTGAAACTTAGGACAAATTGATCCAATGCCTAAAGGAAAATCAAGACGTTTTTGCCTGGAAGGCGTCCCAAATACCCGGGATCAAGCCCACCTTCTGTTGCCACAAATTAGCGATATATCCCGGCTCCAAGCCGGTAGAACAGAAGAACAGGAAGCTCGGCCCGGATAGGAGACAGGCCTTGGCCAAACACATCGAAGAATTGATCGAGGCCGGGTTCATAAGAGAGATACAATACACGACCTGGCTATCTAACGTTGTGATGATGAAGAAATCCAGTGGAAAATGGAGAGTTTGCGTCGACTATACCGACCTGAACAAAGTCTGTCATAAGGATTCATACCCAATGCCGAATATCGACCAACTCGTAGATAACTCGGCGCGATACCAATGGCTGTCATTTATGGATGCTTACTTCGGGTACAACCAAATACCCAAGCATCCGGACGACCGTGAGAAAACGACATTCCGGGATATCAAAGCAAATTACTGCTATGACGTCATGCCCTTCGGATTGAAAAATGCCGGGGCAACATACTAGCGGATGATGAACAAGGTCTTCTCAGATCAGATCGGGCGTAATATCGAAGTCTACATCGACGACATGATCACGAAGACGTCGGCAGTCGGGAACCACATCCAAGATTTGGAAGAAACGTTTCAGAAACTGAGGCAGCATGACATACGCCTCAATCCATTGAAATGTGCGTTCAGAGTAAAAGCCGGGAAGTTCCTGGGTTTCATGTTAACCCATAGGGGGATAGAGGCAAACCCGGACAAATGTAAAGCTGTCCTGGATATGCAATTTCCAGCTAACAAAAGAGAAGTCCAGCAGTTGACAGGGAGGATGGCGGCCTTAACCCTGTTTCTCCCAAAATCTGTGGAAAAAGCCCTTCCTTTTTTCAAGTTATTGAAAAAGGAAGCCAGTATAGGGTGGAACTTGACGTGTGAAGAAGCCTTCCAGAAGATCAAAGCATGCCTAACCTCGCCGCCAATACTGTCAAAACCCGAGCCGGGCGAGGTGCTCATTCTGTACCTGTTGGTGGGAGAGGAGGCTATTAGCGTAATACTAGTCAGAGAAGGAAAGTCTCAATTGTCGGTGTATTTTGTAAGCCGAGCGATAAAGAACTCGGAATTAAGATATCAAACACTCGAAAAGGTGGCTTTTGCTCTAGTCACTGCGGCAAAGAGACTTCGCCCGTACTTTCAGAGCCATACAGTTGTAGTTCGGATGAACCAACCCATCCGACACGTGCTACACAAACCGGACTTGGCGGGGAGAATGATGAATTGGGCTATCCAATTATTTGAGTTCGACATTCAATATGAAGCCCGACACGCTATTAAGTCTCAAGCATTGGCCGATTTCATAGTAGAATTAACCCCAACATCGCCCGTCCAACACGAAGATAAAATGTGGAAGGTATATGTTGACGGATCGTCCAATGCTAAGGGAAGTGGAGCCGGGATCATAGTCGAGAATCCCGAGGGGGTATCCCTCGAACAATCATTGCAGCTCAACTTTCCGACCTCCAATAACCAAGCAGAATATGAAGCGCTCATCGCTGGGCTGAAGCAAGTGAAAGAGCAAGGAGCATCAAAAGTCAGTGTCTTCACTGATTCGCTGCTCGTTTCAGCACAGATTGAGGGACGGTATTAGGTCAAGGGACCTTTACTAGCCAAATACCTAGCCAAAGTAAAGGAAATCATGGCGAAATTCGATGAAGTGGTGGTTGCGCATATCCCAAGAGAAAAAAACACCCGGGTCAACATATTGTCAAAGCTGGCTAGCACAAAAGGATCGACCAACCACAGAACGGTCATTCAACAAGAGGTCACCCACCCCGCATGTGTCATGGCCATCCTGACCAGGGAAGATTGGAGAAGACCCATTATCAATTACTTAGAGCAGGGAGCACTTCTCGACGAAGAAGTGGAGGCAAAGAAGCTAATCAGAGATGCGGCGATGTATGTGATCGTCGACGACGAGTTATACCGGCGGGGCCTCCATACCCCACTACTATTGTGTTTGGACTCGGACCAGGCCGAATACGTACTCACCGAGATACACGAATGGATCAACGGCTAACACATGGGAGCAAGAGCGTTAGCATTAAAAGCCCTACGCGTAGGATACTTCTGGCCGACGATGAAAGCGGATGCAGCAGAACACGTCAAGAGATGCGACAATTGTCAGAGACATGCGAAGATAATATGGGCTCCCCCGTCCGAGCTCAGTCTAATCACAGCTCCATGGCCATTTTATAAGTGGGGCATGGACCCCTTGGGGCCATTTAAAGCCACGGAAGGACATATGAGGTGGTTGATAGTGGCCGTTGACTATTTTACCAAGTGGATCGAGACCGAGCCTCTTGCTGCCATTACCTCGGCCCGTGTACAAAAATTCTTAGAATGGACCATTATAGCAAGATTCAGAATCCCAGCGAAAATTGTTACTGACAATGGGACACAATTTACCGACGGCAAGTTCAGGGCAAAGATGACCGGCTTCCAAATTAAGCACCACTTCGCTTCTGTGGAGCACCCACAGTCCAACGGTCAGGTCGAGGCGGCGAATAAAGTTATTCTTGACGGATTAAAGAGACAAATACATGAAGCCTGTAACGCCTCATTCAATCATCATTACCAAACATTAATCAACAATCACACATATAATCATCAGAGTTTAAGCAGTTTGGAAGCATAAGCTAAGAGTGACGTCATCAAAGGTCACTATCATAAACACTGTACACTATAATATGGTGAATATACATAAAATCTCTGTTTAAGTACAACTGTACAAATATATATCCCCTTAGGGTACAACAAAACCAAACCAAAGGCAAAATATAAAACATCAGAGCCACATGCTCATGTCATCTATGCCTAAGGTTTCAAAACACAGCTATCCCTACACAGGCTTCTTGCCTTGGGATCTATCTGCTCCTCCTGAGGGTTCACCTGAAAACATAAGTCCCACAAAAAGGGTGAGATATAAAATCCCAGTAAACTCAGGGCCCTTGAAGGTATTTCCTTCCCCTGGTTCACTTTCATACATATACATGGAAATAGTATATAAAAAACAATCATTATCAACATCAGTGAATCACTCAATCAATCATCATGCACCATCAATGCACATCCACCTGTCAATAATCAGGCTATACTCATGGCATACAACCATTCATCACATACATCATTATCCCGCAGAGGCTACATCTATGTATATAGGAACATCTCCACCCAGGGAGGCTACATCTATATACTAGGAACATCTCATGACAGGATCTCAGTACATCTATCAGAGGCTACATCCGTATATATAGGAACATCTCCACTTGGGAGGCTACATCTATATAACGGGAACATCTCTTTATAATGAGGCTACATCTGCAGATACAGGAACATCTCCATCCAGGAGGCTACATCTATATCGCAGGAACATCTCATAACCTATCTCAATACAATTGCCTGAGGAGGCTACATCTGTAGATATAGGAACATCTCCATTCGGGAGGCTACGTCTATATCACAGGAACATCTCACATCAGGTCTTACTCAATCTCCTGTCATCTATCCTACTACCATAGGATTCAACAATCAATCATGCAGGTCATAAGCTAGACAATTCATAGCTATACATATCAACCACCCATCTCAGGGTGCAGCTCACAGGTCAAGCATCTCATACCAATTCACATTAATTATCCTCTCACAGGGTACAGAACACCATTCAGCAATCAATCATAACAATATACAATTTCCATATACATGCATATAATCACAACAGAACCATCACCTTATTAGGATCATGGTGGAACACAGTAGAGGACGCACATGCAAGAATCAAGAGCTTACCTGCTCTAGGAAAAATACCGGCTCTCCTGGCCTCGTGGTCACCACCACTAGGACTATCAAGCTCACGTCCTACATAAGAACAAACACATACTTATCAAATACGATTTTAAGCCGTTTAGAACGAAAGGAAACTTATAATCCTTTCTACATAACACAAGAACAATCACTTCACAAGTGATTCTCAGACCCTCAAAAGGATCCTACTCAGGCTACACAAGGCTCCAGAGCCTCTTCTAAGACTCTGATCAGGCTAATATAAAGCATATCCCTGCTTTATCCAGATCAATTCCAAGCTTCTCATTATCACCAATTCCAGCTCACAAACAACATCTATACTATCCCATGAGCAACTTTGTCAACTGCTCTAAGGTTCATACTAGCCAAATAATCAGCCTTTTACCTCTGCTCATACATACTCAGAGCCAAAATCAAACTTCATCAATAATGATGA
>PYAF01001464.1:130181-154473 GCA_007407185.1 Glycine tomentella
TTCTTGAGTATGTATATGTACAGACGATGTGGATGTATATATATGTTTCCTCCTGATTATCTCTGTTTGGTTTTATATATCTGCCTATATAGTTATTTATGTTTTATCTGGATCAGCAGGGGCTTGTTTTATGTTCCTTGTTATGTGGTTTTTATATTCCATGCATAATGTAATCAAGATAAACGATTCTATCGCTTCCACACCGCGCTTAGTTAACACTGATAGTGTGTTATGTATATCATTGATGATAACATGCCGGAGACGTCCGGGGTGTTACAAGTTGGCTATCAAGCCCGTCATTGGGGTCACGGGAGACCAAATCATAATAGATTTATCATGTGTTTCTCATTAGTTGATTATGTAATCCGGGGATGTGAAACCCGCGCAAATCAGTCATTGAGATCATGAAAATCATGTAATCTTCGAAGAATATTAATAAAATCCTTATTATAAGGAAATTCTTACTGTGCACGATTTTGAATGCTTAGTCGTTGTTCTGTATTATCTCGACCCTGATCAAGCCGACGTAACTATTTAAATCACGGATGAATCATCGGGTCCGCCGAAAGAATTACATTTATAGTGATGTTACGAATACATTAACAGTTGCTAAGTTGGGAAAAAGGTCCCAGAGCGATGTCTAAAGGCCCGAGCAATGGTCTCGGCCAAATAAACAGTTAAGTTGGGAAAACCCCAAAACTATGTCTAAAGCCTGACCAATGGTCTCGGCCAAATAGACGCTTGGCCATTGGAGCCAAAATACGGAAGAGATAAAACAAAGCAAGAATAATGATAGTCGAAGAAATTAAAAGACATTGCGCAATAAGATTGCGCATTGTCAAGGGAAAGTAAAATGCAGAAATTGTTTGAAATAATTACAAGTGAAAACCGGCATCCCGGCCCTTCAACTTTCTCCACCGGCCGGAGGTGCAACCTTCTCGAGTGTGCTTACCGAGCTCTCCTCCTCTTCACTTTTAGAAACCATAAGCAGCTAGCCGTCCCCAATATAAGACCTGAAATGCATAGCCTCGGTGTTTAAGTTCACACCAGGATTCAGGAAACGGATTTGACTTATAGCATTCTCAAATGAGGCTTCAGTGGATTTCTTTAATTGAGTATGCACAAACATAAGCTCGCTCACGAGGACTTCCTCGTCCTTGTTCTTCTTAGTATTGAGGTCGAGGAGTTCATTACAACGGCGATGAAATTCGCGGGACCGATCACGAGTCGCGGACAGACTCTTCTCCAACTTGGCAATGGTGGAGCGAGAGGACTCGGCTTCTACTCGGAAAGCCCCGAGTTGAGCTTGAGTTGCGTCAAGTTCAGCGACCAGTCTCGCCTCCGACTCTCGGGAAGCCTCGAGCTCGGTGACCAGTTTAGCCGCTGACTCTTATGCCTCCTTAGCATCGGCCCTGGAAGCCTCCAACTCCCCAACCGAGATCGCAACGTTCGCCTGAGCCAAGTCTAGCTCTTGTCGAAGTCGATCGGACTCAGCTTCAGAAGCCTCGAGCTTGGCGGCCACCTTGCAGGCTTTCTTGTTCAAAGAAGTGAAACTCCCGAGCAAGGTCGCACTCTTCAGACAGACCAGCTGCATTGAGCTCAGTTCTTCCAGCTCAGAGTCCAAGAATAAGACTATATCCGAATATCTCTTGGGCTCCCGGGTAACTTCAAAAAATCCTTGAGTCATACCCTCGTCCCAAAGGGATTGGGGGGGCAACTGGACACGCTCCCTGGCGGACTCGGTCACTGGAGACAGCTGGATGTGTTCCTCTTCCTCAGCCGGCACGGTCGCTGGAGTAGGAACGTCAGCGAAAGCCGGGGCTTCAGAAACAACCTCCTCGGTAGGGCCATCAATAATCACAAGAGGGGTTGCGGCTACAGGAGGGGAAGGTGGAGAAGTTGAAGGAGCAATCGGAGTCGTGGAACCCGGAGTCGGGCTAGACTCACTAGCCGAAGCTTTGCCCTTCCTATCGGCCAATCGACGCCTCTTCCGGGACTTGAAGGCAGCGAGGTGACTGGGGATGCGGGCGGAGTCCATGTCAATTGCTGCACAACAACAAAATAAGCAGAATAAACATTAGAGAAACGAGAAAAATAAAAGTTACATAAAAAGAAATTCAGACTGACCACACTGAACGTAATAAGCTATTGGAGCCAGGTCTCCTGAATCTTTGCATGATAATATCCGAGTTGCAGAAATAGCATCGGAATCCGACAACCGAGTGGTTCGATAGGAAGCTGGAGGGGAATCATGATGACGGGAGGACCAATACAATGGAAACCTCCAGGATTCCGGAGAAGAATCAGAGGAGTTTGAAAAGAAAGGACGTTGGCCGGAAACGGCAACAACTTTAAAGAATTTATCTTTGAAACTCTTAAAAGAATCAGCAAATAAAGAAAAAATCCGACGGTCAGAACTACGATCATTTCGACCTCGGAAAGAGGTCTACCCCTTTCGGTCGACAGGTTCCTTACCTGAACGGCTAGTTTGAACAGAGAAAAAAATAAAAGAATAAAGGGCAGGTGCAACAAACTTCAAGTTTTTGGCAGATAATCTCAAAGGCCAACATGAATGCCCAACCATTAGGATGAATCTGGGAAGGGGCAACATGCAGATGATCTAACACCTGCATTTGGAAATCAGTAAAAAGAAGTCGGATCCCTACCCTAGTCATTATTTCACTATAAAATAGAAAGAAATCGGGGTCGTTTCCTTCCCGGGCGGAACAAATAGGTTCTCCCGGACGGGGTAGGCAAACATAAAAATCCTCGTTGGTACCAAAAGAGAGTTGGGCAAGGTCCTCGGAACCCAACACCGAGGTGTATTGTAGCACCTCATAGGTCACCCATGGAAACCTATTCGACAAGGCAGGAGAAATAGTCTGAGATCGAGACCCGGTTGTAGAATCCCTAACAGTTCCAACATGAGAGTCCATAATTACCTACGATAATAAAAGAAAAACAGCAATTAGTAAAGTACCTGGAGGGCGAACCATCAAAGGGCTAAGAGTTGATGAAGCCCGGGCTGACACGGAAATCGATACACTAACGTCTAATCTAGGTGACGATGTATCGATGGGTTTTGGCACGTCTAATCTAGGTGACGGTGTATCGATGGGTTTGGGCACCACAATGGGATTATGTCGGCACCGATCCAACAGGTCATCGGCCTATCTATCCAAATCTATGTTGGCTAGATACATAAATTCCTCAACACATTTTGAACAAGGTTCATACCGAACTTCAAGTTGTGATTTAGGTCTAGGGCCATCTTTAGGGGCAATGTTCGAGGAAGCAGAAATCTTAGGGGTTACTCTAGACGTTGGGGAAAGCAAGGCAGATCTCTGTCGCGATGACAATCCTAACCTAGAAGACCCTAGTTGGAAAGAATTAGAGGGTTGGGGAGTTGAGGGTTTTGAACTACCAGGGGCAGAAGGAGCCCGAAGTAGGAATTTTTTCTTTTCCTCTTCAGAGAGGGGAAGACCGAAAAGCCAGAATGCAGAATGCGGGGGAACCGTTCTGTGAATCTCTGCCTCTTCCTCAGGTGTGTATTGCATGATAAAATCCTACTGAAAATATGCAAAGGTGGAAACTATGGAAACCAATGAAAGTGCAAGAAGCTATCGATACTCAGGGTCATATAGAACAATACGAAAAATAAGAAATGGCAATAGACAAAAAAAGGGAAAGGTGAACAAGAAATACCTAGAATAGAGAAAGATTGGTGGAAGGGGAATCGACAACAAAGAACACGAGTGATTCAGATGCAAGAGAAAATGAAAGTGCAGAAGTCGCAAGGGCAAAGATGAAATGCAGAATGGAGACCTTAGAGAGAAATGAAACGCTACAGGTTCATTAAACGAAAAAAGTAACCGTCAGAATTAAAAAAGGGAACGTGGGGGGTAGTAACTGATGGGCATTGAAGGACGTGGAAGAGGCAGTTACGTCATTATTGCGAAAAAAGAAATGATTAAAGTGTGAAATGATAGAAGCTATCATCAATACACGTGGCAGTCCAGGAAGAAAAGGTGCTTCATTTCTTGATGATCAGAACCGATTCACACTATGTGAAAAGACAAGACATAGCCCGACACTGAGGAAAGTCGGAAATAATCCAAGAACTTCAGAAGGTCGATCACCTCAGCTCGGATCCCCACACATGGTCGGCCTTATACGAGGTCGGTTCTACACGAGGTCGACCATTCATACAAGGTCGGCCCGAAGGTCTCACTCGTACGAGATCGGCTCAAAAACTGGTCGGACCAGTGTACATCCCGGCCACCAAGAATACTAGATAACCGGGTTGAGGGGCATTTGTTATGGATAAAAGATATCTTCTATCCTATTAATTCAAATAATCAAATTACCAACAAACTTATCGTCATAACCGAAAGAAGCGAAGAACTTGCTATCTACATCTCCAGATATCCTGGAAAATGATAACAGGCCTCAACAACTTATCATCAAGGACCAGGTTAGCTTCCTATAAATAAAGCACTGCCATGGTGAAAGGTACATACATCATTCTGACTCTCTCCTTCCATTCACACGGCACACACAGCACCCAAATTGTGTTATTGTGTCCGCTGTGATCATCTCTTCCATTAGTGGCTTCATTCTCATAAGCTTCTTGGGAAGGGAGAGCCTGATCCTACATAAAATCACCCAACAATCACTTGTTGGACATTTCTGTTCTCTTTGAGCAGAACAACTTCAATTGATGCAAACTAACGACTTTATCTTCTAGAAGTATTCATCCAATGGTACCTACAATGTCAAATCTGGATACCACTTGGCCAGAATGAACTTTGAACCTATTGAATCATCTTCTAATTAAGAAACAGACTACTGAAGCAAGATTTGGAATGTGGAGGCTCTCCCAGAATGCAAAAACATGATATTGCAAGCTTGCTCGAATATTTTACCAGTTAAAATGAATATGATTAGGAGGAAGATTGCCATTGATTCTATCTATCTGATGTGATAACTAGAAGATGAAACAATACTTCATGCTTTGGTATCTTGTCCACACTCCCAAAGAGTCTGGTTTGCATCCCCTTATCGATAAGGGTTGACCTAATCCCGATAAACAATTTCAAAGAATGGTTCCTTAAGATTTGTTCAAGGCTGATGACAATACCAAAATGACTATTACAATGCTTTGCTAGGCAATATGGTATGGGAGAAACCATAAAATATTTCAAGGAAGAAGGTTGGAGCCATACCAGAAAGTATTTGATATTAATGTAAAACAAGGGAGTAATAAAAGGAGGCCAAAGTTGTTATAAATTTTTTCACTTCCACGAAATGAAAGAAAGAAAAATATATAGTCTTTTTTAATTGTTTTTAAGTGTATATATTTTTATAGGAAGAAAAACGTGAGGTAATTCATGAAGTTAATATAATTGAGATAATTTTTAAATAGGTTAATTCTTGAGACAAAATTATAATTTAATTATTTTAAAATTTATACTATAATAATTGAGAAAAAGATTTTTAAGTTATTATAGAAAGTTGGTTTAAAGATTAAAATAATTAGTTTTAGTTGTAATCCAAAAATATTTAAAAGTTTCAAGTGGAAAGAATTTTAAATATTTACATAAAATTTTATAATGTTACGTCATTGACAGAAAATATTAAAAGGGTGAAAATTGCTTTTGACGGAACATGATTAAGTATGAAAGCAACTATAAGTAATACATATGCCCAAAAAGAGTTATGGAGTTTTGATTGACTTGTCATGGATCGTATCATGTCCAACAAGGTTTGATTTCTCCTCTTGACACCTTATTCCATTTCAGTGTTCCGAGTAAAGTGAGTTGGGATATAATCCCACACATTCTCAAATAGTAGTCAAACAAATGGCTTAAGTATTCACCACCACGATCTGATTGTATGGCCTTAATACTTTTGCCTAGTTGGTTATGTACATCATTCTTGAACTCATTGAAATTTTCAAAGGTTTATAACTTCTGTTTCTTAAGATACACAAATCCATATCTATTGAAGTCATAATTAGAAGTGCAAAGTAAGAGAATCCACCTCTAGCAGGCCGATTCAGGGGTCTACACACATAACTATGTATTAGCTCAAAAAGATCACTACCCTTCTCATCTTGACTAGTGAATGGTGTTAGAGTCAAGGGGAGCTCAAGAGGATCAAGAAGCTATGTCTCTTAGCAAACTAAGTATTTAGACTTTTTTACATGTCAAATCAATTGATTGGTAGTTGTAATTAGTGTATGTCTAAGGGAGACTATCTATGATCCATTGCATAAAGCTCATACATGTTTTTGCATCCATGTTTTCATAAAGCTCAAACACACAATTCACATATTGAAGCAAACATAACGCAAGCAGCATACCATTTAAAAAAAAAAAATTCAACCAAACACTGCGTAAGTGACAGGCAGCTAGGGTTTACGAAGTTGCTCAGCAAGTGTGGAACTTAAAATTGAGAGGATGAATGAGTGTACCTGAACTCATTGGCTACTATATTTTAGTTGAAGCATAGGAGAAGATCGTCCGACAACAGTGCTGCCGTTAGAGTTGGACGAAACGGTGGGTCCATTGAGCCTCTTGTCCATTGCCTCCAACACATCTCCACCGTCGACCTCTGCCAGCCTGCCCTTTCCCTCCTCCTCCACCTCCCTTTCGACAACGATGCCAAGGTCGGCCTCATCGCCGAGGGCCTCCTCTCCCCTTTAATCTCTCTCGTCCTCTCGTCCTCGACCCCCTCCGACTGCTGCACCCTCTTTGGAGTGCAGTGCAGTTCCCGTTCTGCTTCAGAGAGTCGATTCTGGACTTGAGAGGAGCGTTGAGGTTATTGGGGTTTTGGCAAAATCCAAAGAGGGGAGGGAGCAGATAGAACGGTTTCACAGGTGTGTGCAGATTCTTACGCTCGTTTTGAGGAATGGAAGCTCCAAGGGAATTCAGTATGCTCTTGGAATCAGAGAGTGAGAGTGAATACAAAAGAGCGTGAGAGAAAAGGAAGACATTAAAAATAGCGGAAAACACTTTTAAAGATGGTTATGTAAAAATCAGCTTAGAATGATAGTTTTTAAAAGGATTTTCACAAAATCGTCATAAAATTATTATATTTATTTTAAAAAATATTATCGTATTTCTTTTAAGATGATTTTAGATTAATAGACGTTAAATTAACGTCATAAAAACACCTTTTTTCTAGCATATATATCGTTTTGGTAGAGAAAAGGGAAAATAAGTGAGAGAAGAGAAAAAGGTAAAAAGGTATAATGGAAAAAGAAGAACAAGAAAGGAAAAAATAAATGAAAAAAATAGGTAACCAATCTCATCCATACAAAAAAATTTTATTAGTGAATCTGATAATCTATATAACTTTTGCACTGTGCGTCATATGTTTAACTTAGTGTACAGTAGACACTAGCATAAAAAAATAGTCCCATAATATATATAAATCTTAAAATGTTTGGGGTCATGGCCCCCCTCCGCTCCTTAGAAGTTTTCCCTGGTTGAGAAGGCCAAGGAAAACACTTTCATGGATGTAGTTAACAGGGAAGAAAAGGTATCAAAGTTCTCATTATTTGAATGGATTTCAGAACAAGGGATAGGTAGATGCTAACAGAAGCTTGGAGAGAATCAAATGAATGTTGCATGAAGTGGGGAGATTAGTGATAAAGACAAATGAATGATGCAGGAAGTGGAGGGATTAATGAATTATAGTTCTAGGGAAACTCTCTGTAGCTTTTGTTGCAACACGACGGCAGGAAATATTTTAGGGAACAACAAGGAATTTGGTGCTAATACTATGTGAGGGAATTTTCATGTATTTTTGGTTTTCTATAGAACGTTCACCACTTGGTTATCCTTTCGGTTGGAGAAACATGGTTGTAGGAACAAAACTATAGTCGGAAGTCCCAACGTCATGCTCTACATTATTCTTGATTTTTTTCTTAATTTTTTCATACAATTTGGAGATTTTAACAGCTAGAAATCATGTTTTAATATTTGTATTAAAAACCAAATGTCACAGTCAAAAGTTGTCACAAATTGTAAATTTAGTATTCGTCGTTTGACATCCACTAATGGATATACATATAAGGACTAAAAAAACATTTTACGATTTTGTAGGATTGTAAAAACAACAACTTTTAATTTGAGCAACTAAAACAGGAATACTCTATTTTTGGAGGACTAAAAATATATTTAAATTAAATTATAATTTCTATTTTGGATGTATTTATGCACATGTAATTAACATAATGACAGTTTTTAACTGCCACAATAATATTTAAAAATTTAAAATCTCTCAGTAACTTAAAAATTTTCATACTCGATTTCTATCATATGCTTCCCTTAAAGGCTGAAACTTAAAATTGATTGAGGGAGACTCCGCGGTGATGCATTCCAATCAAAACTGCCTAAATTCTGCAACAAATGGATGCATAGATTGAAAGAATTGAGAAGTATTGTTAAACTCATGCTATAGAAAATAGGTTTCTCCAACCCATAAACTTGACCCAATTCGTTCTCTTTTCTTCTTGATTGAAATGATTTTTTTTTAAATGTTGCTTGCATGATACCAATCCCTCAAAACAAATTTTGAAAATGTTAGTTTGCAGAAAATATAGACTCAAAGCATAAATTAAAACAAACTAAGTTTCATAAAATTTACATGAAATATTTGATTCGTACACATATTCAACAAAATTATTTGATTTTTGACTATGTTTATTGAAACACCCAGGGTAACAAAACCCCTCAATCAATCTTAAGATTCATGGAACTGTACAAGAGAAATTGACCACAAAAATGGTAAAGTTCTTTGCAAAGGATTTTTAATAATTTTTAATTATTATTGTGTGGCTAAAAATCATCACTATGTTTATATGGTGTTTAAAAACATATTCCTACCAATAAATATTGTTTTATGAAGATTTTTACTTATCGTTATGTTAAAATTATTTGCAACATTAATTTTAAACTGCCAGAATGATCAAATGAAAATAAATTTAAAAGATAAATGATTAAATTAAATCTGAAAAATAATATAAAAGACTAAAGATATCATTTAGCCCAATATTTTATTAACCATGGTAGAAAAAACGTGAGATCAAATCATGCGTTCAATTAATCAAGTGATTGAACATAAATAATTAATGTGCTAAAGTTAAGGTTGAATAATTTGATTTGATGTAGTACTAAATTCGATTTTTGATGAAAATAAATTTTAATTAGATTTTATTTATCTTCATGTCGAACTCCGATTTAGTCAAAATAAATTTTTCCTAATAAACTAGAAAATTAAAATAATAAAAAATCCCGCCTTCAATTATCTTCGCCATGTAAGTAGAAATCATTTATCACTTGAAAGCTGACAATTAAATTATTTTGCATTGAAGAAAAAAAGATAACTATACTTTTTAACGAATAAAGTATTCTAAAAGTTTAGTGAGAATTTTGCCAAATATTCTAAAAGTTACCGAAATAGAAGTATAACCGTTATCTTTCCATCCATTGTGGACCTCTTCTAATCTTTATAGTAGCAAATGTCCAAACAAAAGAGTTCTATTGTCACCAGGTTAGCCAATAAGAGTTGCAAGCTTAACCTAGTTTAGCGCTACTATAGGATTTAAGGTTTACCATCATTTTATTTTAAGAAAATAAATATACACAAAAATAATTTTATACTTAATCTAGTCACAGCCCATCGTATATAATAAATTTATTGACTTTTATAATAATATTTTAAAAGTTATACTAATAATAATTAATGATTAAATGATAATATAAAATTATTCTATTGGGTCAGTTATCATAATATTCTTATTTGAGTTAAACCAATAAATCAAAACACAACATCAATTTAGTCCATAACATTATAAACGTTTTTTTAGCTTCAATAATTATCAATCAATTTAATCCCATATTTAAGAAAAATAATAATTAGAGCATGTAAAATTACTTAAAAGCAACCCATCATAAAAAAAAAAAAACTTAAAAGCAAGTTCCTAAATATTTATAAAAGAACTCCATGTTCTGTTACAACTTAATGAAAAATATAATATATATATCTGCAAAAATGTATACAGTTTCTAATTTCTGTACGTTTCTAACTCACTTAACTTATTGGTATATTTATTTGGACCCGTTTATTCAGTTTACTCAAACCACTAAACCCGGATTTTAGAGAACCGGGATGGGAAAAGGGTCCTACCAAAATTAATCTACAGAAGCTAATTATATAGATAAGCTTTCACTAGTCAAACTATTAATTTAATTCAAATCAAGGACTGGATGGAATAGTTGCATTTGAAAGAGTTCACTCCACTGATATGTGCAAAGATATCTGAGGAATCAACCATATCATCATCTTCTTTCACAATTATCTGCAAGTACAAAAAATGGAAGGAATATAGCATCAAATAATTGAAAAGGTAAAAGTGATTGGGAATTTTTTTGTATTTTAATTTTTAGACTAAGGCAAGTTGAACAACAGTATCCAATTAAGGGAATCTTACCTCTTCATCATCATCTTCATGAATGCTACTTCCTTGTCTATGGCTCTCCCCAAAATCATCATTCTTTGCAAACCTTCCTCTAACCCGGGGCCGGCTATCTGCCAAAGTTTTGCGGCAAGCATACTGCATTTTTTTTATAAAAAGAATTTGCATCATTAGTTGAATGTTGAAAATATGCATAAGGCTTGGTTGATGCAATAGATTGGAAATCATGTATAACAAAATAAGATTTGAAATTTGTTTTGTTAATGTTGGTGTTCAGATGTAGTACCTTGATTTTCTTGCTGAAATTTCTTTCATTTCTCTTCTTCATGTATCTATGAATCTTTTCCTTCCTCTGCTCGACAGAGAGTTTTCCAACCTTCAAGGTAGAGTCCTCCAAGTGTGAGATTTCTAGTGCCAAAGTGGCAGAACTTCCAGCCCCAGCTATAAGTTTCTGACTCTCATTACCAAGTGCCTTGAGAGAGAAATTATAATCAAAGATCAATTTCTTACTTATTCAACACAAAGTGGAAAGATGCTGGCCCACACACTATTAAAAACTGCACATTAACTTTATAGAGACTGTAGAAAGAGATATAACACAGCCACCCTTGAAGTGGGTCTTTCTATCTAATGATGCTACAGTTTATTATCCTATTTTCTATTTTTCTTTTGGATGAAAGTGGTTATTCCTTCTTGCTAGGCCAAATTTATAGTATTTTTTAATGCATGTGACTTCATAAAGGGACTCATATCTTGTGCTACCTACTATTTGATGGTCATGGGGCACCTATGAGTTTATAGTTTAGAGATTCGTGGACCCTGAGCTTTCCCCCAAAAGTCCACCTCTGATAAAGCCTCTTCTAATTTTAAAATAAAAACTTCACTGCTGCAAGGTATAGTAACCTTTGAAGCATTAGTAAACTTCTTTTCCCTTATTCTGAACACATTGAACATTGGAACTGAAAATTTTCATTTAGTTTATTGACAGTCGACAGAGAGAATAAATAATAATGCACTAACAGTGTAAATATTTTTTACATTATTATCAAATCACAAATTGTCAAGTACAATAAATTTGTTAATTTATATAATAATTATTTTAAAGGTCATATCAACAATGGTCTTTGATTGATTGACAATGTAAAAACTTTTATACCAACAATGTATGCCTATAAAACTCTAATTACCTGAAGGTCTGGGGAGTTAAACACCCTTTGAATTGAATCTGTACAATATATTCCACCATTTTCTCCCTGGTAGTCCAATTCATGTGTCTGCAGTTCAGACTCCAGTAGAATGTTTCCACCAAACAATTCAGAACTGTCAGCAGATAAGGCAGTGTTAAGGGAACCAGGAGGAGGCATGTACACTCCTATGCCAGGACTGAGATAAGAGCATGAGGGTGATGAAGGATTGAGAGGCACATGAGAAGGGATGGAAGATATGCAATCATCATCAAAAACAGATGGTAACGGAGCTCTAATAAGGGTTGCAATCACAGGATCTGTAGGGTAGTGAGAGAGGCCTTTCAACATTGAACCTGCTGCTGTTGATAGTTGCACCTGTGGCTGAGCTGAAGAGAAATCAAACTGATCCTGCTGGGTTGAGATTGGGAGAAGTGGTGGAACGACAAAAGATTGAGATGATGAGAAGTCTATGGAGGCTGAGATGTCATTGTCAATTTCATCCTGAGTGTCAAAGAAGATAGAAAGATTATTGCTGTTCTTTGCGTTGTTGTTGTTGTTGATGATGTTGTTGTTGGTTGTGGTAGTGCTAGATGAGGTAGTGGTGACTATGTTGCTGCTATTGCTATTGATATTGATCTTATTGTTGTCTACTACATCTAAAGGTGGAGATATGGTTGTGGCATATGAGGACTTCTCTTCATGGCAACAATTTGAGCTGGAGGTAACCTCAGAATTTTGCAGTGTGTGTGTGAAGCAATCGGGGTGGCAAAGTTCGAAAATTCGCGCACTAATTGGGCCTGAAATCTCATCCTGCAATGAGTGGTGACATATAAGCATTGTGAACAACATGTTTACTATACACTACTAAAACACAGCCTGAGAATAGTCTTAACAAAGCCTCTTCTTTATAAACAAACTAGGAAACGTGATTCTCTATAGTTTATATTTTTTTTTCTTCATTATGATGGGTTTGAAATCTGAATCCAATTCCTCTTTTTGTTGATAGACATGAGTCTGATCTGATCACTTAGAACAGAAAAGAAATTCAAAAGCTAATATTCTCTAATCAATTGAAGCTTTGGCTTGTAGATGTAGTGGGCATTCAAAAGTGAAAGACATGCCAAATGATATGATAGTATCTGCCACAACACCCCCTTCCTTATTTATCGAGAAACGATATAAATCAATGTGCAAAGGCCCAACGAAGAATTCTACATATGACTGGTTTGGTTGCAAAGTCTAGTCAGTTTTGTCCATATTTGGTAATAGACTGAAGAGCAATTTTCCTAAAGGGTTTGCATTGTTGGGTTATTTATTGGTGAAAATGATGTGCATCTATGCCTTCATGTGACAGGTAGAAGCCAAGGTAGCCAATGTTAGTATGAAATACAAGTATGCAAAAACCAACAAGGAACTTCATGCTATGTTATTTTTGTTCATTTTAAGTGGAAAATTTGAACTTCAATGGGAATTGAAAGCCACTTGAAGAGAACCCCATAATGCTATATATGCTATCCATATGAATTGTTTGTCACTAAGACCCCTTCTCCCTATCCAACTGAATAAAGAATATAAAAAATTAGCAAAGCTTACACAACAAGCCCCCATAGAGATATATATATTCCACAAGAACCGAAAGCTATGTCTAAATTACTATCACGGAAATGCTACACCATTTTTACAACTTTGCCCCTGGGAAAATGACATTAAACATTTTGGTGGTAGGGCCATTGGATGATAATAAATATCAAAAAAGAGTTGAGCCTCACTGTCACGGAGTCTTTGATTCCTTCCTATAATTCGGTCAACAAAATTACGTTATGCTCTCCAACCATATAAATAAAGGAGAGAAAACGTTCCGTCCCACAAATTGTGAGCATGGCTTGTGGGTTTTCTAAGATGGCTAATAGCACTAGCCGCTTCCACTTAGCTCCAGGAATATAACCAAATAAGGGAAATATTGTTCTGGTTTCTCAGAGGACTAATTAGGATGAAATTAATTAACATGCCAACAAAGATTAACAAAACCATATTCATGATTCATGCATGGAAAGGAATTAAAATGCAGGAATGGAGCAATTAATCGATTAATTCCTATAGAAATTAGTAATAATTGGCCACAAAATATAAGGAAGAGTACCCCAGAGACAAACCATCAAAATTTCTACAATTCGTAAGAAAGAGCATGTTTGGTTTCACATCTCAGATGTGATTTCTTGAGTTTGTTAGGAAGTTAATAGTCATAACTTTCACATCTCAGATGAGATTTTCTTACTTCTCAATGGGTTTTCAAACACGTTATTAATCCTTACATCAATTTTAGACTTTTTTTGTTCTTTTCTGGGGTCTCTTTCCTATCTTTCTCTTCCCTCCCAAGGTTTACACACTCTTGGAGTGTGAAATCATTATTTTGAAAGAAAAAACCAAGCCCTATCCAAACAAACTTGTGACACAAAGATATTTATATATATAGCTTAGTTCCAGTACATGCATTAACACTAAATATACATGATTGAGACATGAAACGTAACAAGCTTGAGGTGATTACAATGGGGAGTTGCTCAGCCGGTGTTGAGGGGTGGACAACATCCTGCAACATGGTGGTCATGAATCCTCTTTTGCACAGAATTGAGAAGACATTGAGGGTGAACCTCAAAATATATATAAAACAAAATCTATGTACACACACACTTAGAAGCGGAATTTGGTATGGTCACAAACGTGTATATGTTCCTCAACTTGAAGGTGTCTAAAAACAATAATATTGCATGCTTAGGAAATTAAAGCCTTAAAGGGATTAATTTTTTTTCTAAAAAAGAAAACAAATTAAAGACAACAAGAAGGTGACATAAAAAGAAAGTAGTATAGAGAGAGACAGAAGTTGTACATGCTGTGTTGTGTTAGCTAAGATGATGGGGTGTATGAGGGTGTCAAAAACAGAGAAAGTTGGTTATGTGCATATATAGAGGAATTGATGGAGGTTGTACGTAGAGCCGTCAAGCCTGGCACTCGCGGGCGTCAACGCGAGAGTGGCGTTTGGCCATTAATTCATTACTTTGGTGGGGGTGTAGTGGAATTCAATTTTTGGGACATGTACTTTTATATGGATATGGATTATTATATATATGCCAAATGACATTGCTTATACTAGTAACTAGGAGAAGAAATTGGGTTGAGCAATCCTTTTTATTCACAATTAAATGATGTCCTATGTCGCATTATGTTAATGTTAGCATCCCATTAATTTGTTTTTGGCAAATTCACCTTTTTTTTTTTATATTCCTTTTCTTCATTTGTTGGGGTGCATGGATGGATACACATATAGGATTATAATGTGTAAGAATTTACATGGTATAAAAATAGGTTTTGCTCTGAGTTTAAGTCATTACAATTGATTGGACATCGAAATTTATGGAAATGTTTTTTTTACTAAGTTGGGTTTAATTTAGGTTATGTTATATTTAAAACGAGACATTTGTGTTGGAGTTTATGTTTAAACTCCATGGGTTATGAATAAGAGGTGGGTTGGAAAAGGCTAGGAATAAAATATAACGAACGATTGCGATAGTTCACCGCCAACGATTGCGATGGTTCGCCGCCAACAGTCTTCAACATGGTTGTTTGTTATCTATATATAGACACAGAGACAATCAGAAAGTTTTTTTTTCCTGATCTTCTCGCTTACATGCTGCTGCATTTTCATATCACGTAAATTCTTCATTCTTTGTGTGTGGTTCCTCAAGCATTCGCTTTGTTCGTTTGGGCTGTTGATTGGTAGTGCCACCGATCTTCAGACGTTGATCCGTTCTATACTGGGAGGCAATTGTTCATCAACCTTTGGCATCAATTGGAGGGAACAAATTTTCTTAAGGAGACAACCTTGTTGGGCTTGGATCCTTTCATCTCTCTGCATCTGTTTCTGTTTCATACTCACCATATAAGTTCTGTTTTAATCGTTTTGTGTAGTAGTATATTATATTGTCCCTCTTGACTACTCAAATTTTGACATTTGTGCAATTGGATGTATTCCAATTCTAAAGTATTAATTATCAATAAAAATCTCAAGACAATTTGGTTTGAATCTGGGTTCAGTATATTCTATCTTTCTGTATTATATATTGTTCTTTACTCTTTGTACTTTTGAACAATTAATCTGTGTGATTAATCACTGTTTCTGTTTGTGTAACAGAAATGACTTCAACAAGTGCAAACTTGGTCAACAACAACAAGGCTCCTTTTGTTTCAACTCCTGCTGAAAAGCCTGAAAAATTCAATGGGGTTGATTTCAAGTGTTGGGAACAGAAAATGTTGTTCTACTTGACAACCCTGTGTTTGGAACGTTTTCTCAAGGAAGATGCTCTGAAGTTGGAAGAAGGAGACGAACATGATAAAGAGAAGGTTGCTGTGGTTGATTCATGGAAGCACTTTGATTTCCTATGCAGAAACTACATCCTCAATGGTCTAGACAATTCCTTGTATAATGTGTATAGCACTTTCAAAACCAGTAAGGAATTGTGGGATAGTCTAGACAAGAAATACAAAATAGAAGATGCTGGCTTGAAGAAATTCATTGTTGGCAGATTTCTAGACTTCAAGATGGAAGACTCTAAGAATGTGATGAGTCAAGTGGAGGAACTTCAAGTGTTTGTGCATGAAATTCATGCTGAGGGGATGACCCTGAGTGAAACATTTTAGGTTGCTGCAGTTATTGAAAAATTACCACCATCCTGGAATGATTTCAAGAACTATCTCAAGCATAAGCACAAGGAGATGATACTTGAAGATATGATAATGAGGTTGAGGATAGAAGCAGACAACAAAGTTGCTGAAAAGAAATTTGGCAACAATCCTATGGTCTCTAGGGCTAATGTTGTTGAAGAGAGATCAAAGTCCAAGAAGCGGAAATATTTCGATGATGGAAATGCTAAACAAGGCAAAGGTAAAGGCAAAAAGTTCAAAGGCAATTGATACAATTGCGGTAATACTGGCCATCGTGCAAAGGATTGCAAAAAAGTCACAGAAATCCAAGAAGAAGAAGACCACTCAAGTCAACTTGGTTGATACCGCTTGTGGAGAAGTTGAAAATCTCAACTTAACAGCGGTGGTGTTGGAGTGTAACCTTGTAGGGGACACTAAGGAGTGGTGGGTCGATACCGGTGCTACTAGGCATGTCTGTTCATCCAAGTGGATGTTTTCTTCCTACACCCCTGTGAAGAATGATGAGAAACTCTATATGGGTAACTCTTCTACTTCAAAAGTTGAAGGTATTGGAAAGGTGGCTTTAAAGATGACTTCTGGCAAGGTTGTGACACTTAATGATGTGCTTCATGTGCCTAATATTCGCAAGAACTTAGTGTCTGGATCCCTTCTGAGCAAGAATGGCTTTAAACTTGTATTTGTTTATGATAAGTTTGTACTTACTAAGAATGATGTGTATGTAGGAAAAGGATACCTTAGTGAGGGCCTTTTCAAGATGAATGTAATGTCTGTAACCAATGGTGGTGTTAGTATTAATAATGATGTTACTTCTGTTTACTTGCTTGAGTCTTCTAATTTATGGCATCAAAGATTAGGACATGTTAATTTTATAAATTAAAAGTTTAGTTAATTTAGATTTATTGCCTAAAGTTGAATGATCTAATACTAAATGTCAAGTATGTGTTGAATCAAAAGTTTCAAAATTACCTTTTTCTTCCGTTGATAGATCAACTGAATTATTAGATTTAATACATACTGATATATGTGATATGAAATCTGTACCATCTAGGGGTAATAAGAAATATTTTATTACTTTTATTGATGATTGCAGTAGATATTGTTATGTTTATTTACTTAATAGTAAGGATGAAGCACTTGTGGCTTTTAGACAATATAAAAATGAAGTTGAAAATCAACTTAACAAGAAAATTAAGGCTATAAGGAGCGATTGCGGAGGAGAATATGATGGCCCCTTCAAGGAATTCTATATAGAGTCTAGTATTATACATCAGACGACTGCTCCTTATGCACCACAATCAAATTGAACTGCAAAAAGGAAAAATTGGACATTAAAAGAAATGATGAACACTATGTTAATCATGTCTGGTTTACCACAAAACTTGTGGGGGGGGGGGGGAGCCATTTTGACGATGAACTATATTATTAATAGAGTTCCTCACAAGAAGACAAAAAGCATACCATACGAAGTATGAAAAGGAAAGCAATCATCCTTGAAATACTTGAAAGTGTGGGGGTGCTTGGCTAAGGTCGTGGTTCCTAAACCCAAAAGGTTGAAGATCAGACCTAAAACCGTGGATTGTGTATTCATTTGTTATGCACTTAATAGTAGTGCTAGTCGATTTTTGGTTTATAAATCCAATGTCTCAGATATACATGTTAATACAATTATTGAATCAAGGGACACTAGGTTTTTTGAAGATATATTTCCGTATAAAAAGGTATATGAACCAAGTGGTAACGACAATGATAATGTTGTGAGACCTCGGGAGACTACAACTAGTGTTGATCCTGTAGAGGACAAACCTAGACATAGTAAGAGGCAAAGGACCACCACATCCTTTGGACTTGATTTTCTAACATATCTGTTAGAAAATGAGCCTCAGACATATAAAGAAGCTGTAACGTCCCCAGAGGCACCATTCTGGGAAGTGGCTATCAATAGTGAAATTGAATCCATCTTGTCGAACCATACTTGGGAATTGGCAGACCTTCCTCCTGGCACTAAGCCTCTAGGAAGTAAGTGGGTCTTCAAAAGGAAGATGAAGGCAGATGGCACTATTGATAAGTATAAAGCTAGGCTTATAGTCAAAGGCTACAGGCAAAGCGAGGGCTCGACTACTTTGAGACTTATTCACCTGTTACAAGGATTACGTCCATTAGGATGTTAGTCACACTAGCAGCGTTGAATGGGTTAGAACTACATCATATGGATGTTAAGATAGCTTTCTTAAATGGAGACCTAGAAGAAGAGATCTATTTGGAACAACCTGAAGGGTTTGCTGTTCCAGGACAAGAATGGAAAGTTTGTCGCTTAATTAAATTCCTTTATGAGTTAAAACAAGCTCCAAAACAATGGCATGTGAAGTTTGATAAAGTTATGTTATCGAAGGGTTTTAGTATTCATGAATGTGACAAGTGTGTCTATATTCAAAATATTGAGAAAGGGTTTGCCATAGTCTGTCTTTATGTAGACGACATGTTGATAATGGGTAGTAATAATCAAATGATTAAAGCTACTAAGCAATTGCTTGCCAGCAAATTTGACATGAAAGATTTGGGAAGAGCATATGTTATTTTGGGTATCAAAATCCATAGAACATCAAGAGGGTTGGCTTTATCACAGGCTCACTATATTGCTAAAATTCTTGAAAAATTCAAGAGTTTAAATATAACTCCTGTGAAGAACCTCATAGACACTAGTCTTCGACTATCGAAGAATACTGGCAAAGCTGAAGCACAAAAGGAGTATGCTCAAGTATTAGGCAGTCTTATGTATGTTGTGAACTGCACTAAACCTGATATTGCTTATGCAGTGAGCATGTTGAGTTGCTTTACGAGTAATCCAAACGTGTATCATTGGAAAGCTATGGTAAGAGTTTTAGGATACCTAAAGCACACTCAAAACTTTGGTTTGCATTACGAGAAGTACCCTGCAGTTATTGAAGGATATTGTGATGCAAACTGGATCACCGGTTCTAATGACACTAAATCCACAAGCGAAGATGTATTCACCCTTAGTGGGGATGCTGTATCTTGGAAATCGTCCAAGAAGACTTGAATTGCAAGATCAACTATGGAAGCAGAATTTATCGATTTAGATAAAGCCGGTAAGGAAGCCGAATGGCTTCATAATTTTGTTAAGGATGTTCCCAATTGGCCAAAACCAGTACCAGCTGTAGGCATACATTGTGATATCCAAGTTGCCATTGGAAGGGCCAGGAACGTCATGTATAACGGCAAGTCTAGACATATACGTCATAGGCATGATATCATAAAATAACTACTCTCGAATAGAATCATCTCTATAGACGATGTGAGGTTTAAAGAGAACATAGCGGATCCATTAACTAAAGGGATTCCTAGAGAGTTAGTTGAAAATTTGTTGAAAGGAATGGGTTTAAGGCCTATCAATTGTTGATCATCGTGATAACTCTACCTTGATGAGTGGAGATCCCACGAACTAGGTTCAAAGAAACAACTAAGTCATGATCGACTGTTAAACATTGTGGAGTTTTAAACTCATACTCATTCCTTTGATAAGGCAGTGTATATGAGGTTAAGCATAACGACTTTTAATGGTTTCTTAATTTGATGTGTTTAGATGATGTATGTGGAGGTATATCACAAGAAATCGTCTATGTGAGTGTGAAGTGGGGGCCGCTTCAATGAGAACTTAAAAAGGTCGATTCTCTACAACACTCGCAGAACCAAGCAGGTGTCTACGGCCAAAGTGGACACAACAATGAGGACCAACAATGCTAGGGAAGTAATTGTGTATCTCCTATTGTCTTCGTATACACAATAAAGGTCGACGGTTCAAGGCATAACGACCACCGATTGACCTAGTATACCCGATAGGTTTACACTAGAGAAGGTTCAAAGGTAACCCCTACCTATTTTGATGCAATTGTTTCTCGCCGAGGAATCACACTTGCATACATAATCATATGCATTTAGTCATGTTGAGTTGATCTCTTATTCATGTGGGCGATTGTTGGAGTTTATGTTTAAACCCCATGGGTTATGAATAAGAGGTGGGTTGGAAAAGGTTAGGAATAGAATATAACGAATAGTTGTGATGGTTCACCACCAACGGTTGCGATGGTTCACCACCAATGGTTGCGATGGTTCGCCGCCAACAGTCTTCAACATGATTGTTTATTGTCTATATATAGACACAGAGGCAATCAGAAAGTTTTTTTCCTGATCTTCTCGCTTATATGCTGCTGCATTTTCATATCACATAAATTTTTCATTCTTTGTGTGTGGTTCCTCAACCATTCACTTTGTTCGTTTGGGCTGTTGATTGGTAGTGCCACCGATCTTCAGACGTTGATCCGTTCTATCCTGGGAGGCAATTGTTCATCAACCTTTAGCATCAATTGGAGGGAACAAATTATCTTAAGGGGACAACCTTGTTGGGCTCAGATCCTTTCATCTCTCTACATCTGTTTCTGTTTCATACTCATCATACAGGTTCTGTTTAAATCGTTTTGTGCAGTTGTAGTATATTATATTGTCCCTCTTGACTACTTAGATTTTGACCCTTGTGCAATTGGATGTATTCCAATTCTAAAGTATTAATTATCAACAACAATTTGAAATTTTACTCATACAATTTTGGAAACATTCTTATGAAAGAAAAATATTAATAAGACATCTTCTAACATATTTTTTAATTTTATCACATCCTCATTGAAATTTATTGTAAAATGAAAATTTTTTGTCAGTCTTATTTCATATTTAATTATTCATTCTCTTGATTTTGTAAAAGTATATGTTAAAAAGAATGTTTTTCAGTACCTCTAGATACTATTACTGCTTTTATGTGATGACATTACAAAACTTGTTCGACAAATTCTGTCCATCATTGCTAATTTCATCGACAACCTTGACATAGACAACATCTTTATCACTCGAAAACGATGGTGTTTAGAATTTTGAGGAGACTACATCATTCTCAATGTGCAAGATTTCATCCTTAATATATTGCATAATAGATCCAGATTTACTATTCCAATCAAATCAACTTGAATAATTAATAACTCAAAACAATCAGTCAAGAGCAAACCCTATACACGGAAAATCTGATGAAAATATAAAGTAGTCAACAATAACACCAATTGACCAACAAAATCAACATCTTCTAATTGATGTTTATAGGAAAATTTCATTATTAATGTGTCATCGGAACACGATTGAGAAACTGAAAGCTTGTTTGCTCCACAATCTACATAGTTGAAGTATTGTATTTTAACAAGGCATATATTTCTTTTATATAACTCATCAACATCATTCGAGGAACAAAAACAATTTTAAGTAGCCAAGTACAATGACCTGCTTAAGTGCATATAATTAACACATGTTCCCTTGCCAAGTACAATAATGGCACAATCCACGCTTAAGTGCATACCAAGGTTGGAGCATTTCAGTTCGTCTTAATGAAAAGAACTACTCCACTTGGGCATTTTAGTTCCAAATCTTTGTCAAAGGCAAGGAGCTTTGGGGTCATGTTGACGGAACTGATTCTGTTCTTGACAAAACTACACACAAGGAGGCACATGCCAAATAAGAGGTCAAAGACACACAGGTCATGACTTGGATCATAGGCTCTCTTGAGCCTAATGTCATCCTCAATCTTCGACCCTTCACCATGAAAACAAAGATGTGGGACTACATAAAGAAAATTTATAACTAAAACAACATTGTTAGAAGATTCCAGCTTTAACATGAAATTACCATTTTTCAACAGGATAGTCTCTCAATTTTTGAATTCTATTCTCATTTCATGAATCTTTGGGCTGAATATACTAACATTGTCTATAAAGATTTGTCAACTGAAGGACAAACTGTAGTTCAAAACGTTCATGACACCACAATACGAGATCAATTTCTTATGACATTGAGATATGATTTTGAGGGCATTCAGACAAACCTAATGAACAGGGCTATTGTCCTCTCCTAGTATGAATGCCTAAATGAACTGCTTCATGAAGAACAACGTCTCCTCACTCAGACAAATATGGAACAACAATAACCTGCCTCCTTTATTGTGGTGTATGCAATACAAGCAGACCTCAAGGCTGAGACATAAGTATTGTCCAATGTTTTTGCTGCAGAGGCCATGGACATTTTGCTTCCCTACTATCCTAAAAAGTTCCGCACTTACTGCAAATAAAAGGTCACATCATAAAAGAATGTCAAATCAGACCACCATGGAGAAATGCAACAGCCTTCACTGTCATCGTTGGCTCTTCTACTACTCTTGTTTTTGTGGATCAGAATCTGCCTGCTTCTGTGCCAACTTTAACCCCTCAAATGATTCAACAAATGATTGCTTCAACATTTTCTACTTTAGATCTTTCAGGTAAAGCTTTTTTACCACTACTACAAAAGCTAATTTTTACGACGGACGTTCAATGACGGTTTTAGGAAAATCGACGTGGTATCGTAACAGGTGGCAATTTTGTAATTATTTGAACAATTGAACAAAAAGGACGTCGGTTAATAAAATGATCGCCGTTGTTGACTATAATTCAAATACAGTTACATGTAAACCGCCGTTCTCTTCGATTATTCAAAGACAGTTTCGATAATAACCATCTTTGATCCTTTTTTAAAATTAAAAAACGTAACCTAGCTGTATTTCACACTCCCCCTTCTACATGAATACCTAGTTGTGGCCCTGTCTCACAACAACATCCCTTCATCTGAAATTGAAACTTTTTTTATGTTTGATACTCCCTCGTACACGAAAAAGTCATTTCACTGCACCATTGCCTTGTATGCTGTGAGAGGTGACCATTTAAGAGTTTACGACTTCGTTGTCAGTGTCATGAGGCAGCTCTGTAGCATCTGCAAGTACGCATGTAGGTAGCTCCATTCTTTGTGCTTGTTCTTTCGTTGCTTACACATTTGGCATGGTTTTGTTGAAGTAATGGAGGGTCGTTGCTTCCGACCTAGCTAGCACCATTTATGTATTTAAAAAATTCCTAATCTGGGTGTTTAAGTTAATATTTGTATTTCTGATAAATCACTAATTAGTACGCAAAATCAATGACTAAAAGATTAGTTATGCATGTGTTAAATTGTTTTAAGTGAGATATGAACTTTTTCATAGTGTGGGTCCATGCTGATGTTTGGATGACATTGGTGAATTTTGTTTTTTCAGGTCAGCCTCAAGAATTGTCGAAAGTAGTAACCTCGAGATAGGGTCTTGTGATTATGTTCAGGAACTCGGCAGTGGTATGTATTGTATCTGTAATGTTCACTAATATGCTTCCTATGTTGAAATAGAAAAAAAAATGTTGATTAGTGAACACTATATACAATTTCTATATAAGGATAAGGAAAATGTTTATGTCACCAACGTTAGTATCTGTTAAGACTTTTGGCAAGCGTACCAATTGTCATTGTAAGTTACAAAATTTATAAAAGTTCGTCTCCACAGGACTTGATTTTTACTCAGTTAATTCAAATTAAGTTTTAACAGTTTAATAGTTTATATACAGTGAGTTTGAACGAAGTTGCATGTGATTGTGGATTACTAGAAATTACGTAAATTCAAAAGAAATGGAAATAATAAATCTAGTACGAAAAATTATGAATGATTACTGAAAATAAAACGAGTTTGATTAATTAAAGAGCGTAGGATTGGATTTCATCGTTCATACCCTTAGTATTCAATTAATATTACCATGTATAAGTTATTTTCTATTATTATTGATGCACACATAAAATCACCCCAAATCGATGTCTCGCATTTGAGAATCCTAAGAATATTTATCAAATATCGATTTCTCGCATATGAAATAAATATCCCAGCGTTACGATTATATTCGCGTGTTTATTTGCAATCTAAACGTTATGATCTATGTCTAGCAACGTAACGTAAAGAGTA
>PYAF01001464.1:154573-170305 GCA_007407185.1 Glycine tomentella
TGTTTTTCGAAAGCCTCGGAAGTCCTCGAATGCTAGCAAAATAAAAATAAAACTTGGATGAATCTTCGAGACATATAATTACTACGTGTTTAACATAAACTAACTAGATTAGGGCAATTTTTGACAGATATTCTTAATTAAAACACAAGATAAATGCTTCAAATGTAATCCGATTTTCACTAAGATATAGCATTTATCAGTATCATTGAACTGGTGATGATGATTAAAGGGTTGTAGGATTGGGGATGGGATAATGGGAAGGAATAACAGGTGTAAGTGATGAGGGGAGTTAATTAACCAACCAAGTTCGAATTTATGTTTGAATTCCAAAAGTTGTGTATTTCATTATCTGTTCTTCCAGGTAGGTGCTTCACTATCTTAACCCACATGTGTTGTTAAGAAAAAGTTAAGAAACAAACATTTTTATAATAATGTTGAATTAGCTCCAGCAGGAGTAGTGATAGCAGCATTTGCTGGAAGTAATTTCTTATTGAGCTTCAACAATGAGTGTGCATAAGTTTTGATATAAGTGATTTTGTACAACACTGAATTTCCTATGTTATGACCTTCTGCTTGTTGCTCCAACACTGATGTCCTATGTCACCAATTTCTTCTCTATCTTACTTTTGAGTCTAAAATGTTTCAAACCACTAGTAAATAGAGAGCTAATGGAAATGTTAAGATCAGTTTTGGAATTATATTTGAATTTGAATAAAATTATAAAATATGAATTATATATAAGGGTTATAACGTAGGATAGATAGAGCATAAATACAAGAAGTTCTAGGGTGTAGCTTTAATTTAGCCATAGGTTACAAGAGGTTATATCAAAAAGGGAAAATACGGCTGAGAGTTAGTGAGGATTGAACAGAAAATGAATGATATGGTGAATAAATATGTACATTGAGTTGGTGAATTTAATGTGGGGAGCAGTATGATTGTGGCCCAGTTAATGTGGCAAGATGAAGGCTATTATTGTGTTTGTACAATAACTTGAAGGGAAATAATTTGAGCAAGATGCATGTGAAAGATGAGGTTGGTGCTAGGAGGTTCTAATGATGACAGTTGTTTTTGTAGTAGTAGTCCCTTTAGATGCGTATGACATAAGTTTGAACTCACAAGCACTAGCATTTACTTCTAATGATGAAATACTGGTTTACATAGGAAACATTTATAATCAGTGAATTTGTAAGTACCACAGTTTGGACCCTAGAATTGTTGAGCACAGGTCTAATAACAGGACTAGTAAAGATTTATTATCATGTGTTAGGACTAAATGTATAATATTATGTTTAGGCTGCAATCCGCTCTATTTGGAAGTTTTTATTAGTGAAAGTTAGAATTAGGTGCCTAGATAGTGGAACCATCTCTTGATTGATTTTAGTGTCATGCAGTTTCTTTCAAGCTTATTTGGCCACGGAAATGGGAAGAAAATGAGCACTGATTAATGAGCAGCCACACTAATATCTCCTAATGATCTTAATCGATTTTCTATTGTTTTTTCTTCAATAAGTGCATGCCACAGTAATATGTCCTCTGTAACATCATTTTGTATTTTGTCCTTTATTGTGGGACCAAACATCTTTTTTAACATTTATTTATGTTATTCCCACTTTTTCTCATCCATTTAAAGCTCATTAATGAGCAGCCGTAGAGTATAGCTGATCATTGGCTTGTATTGCTGTGATATAAGTCACACGAGCACCTTTCTTTTCCACTAGTTCTACAACACTTCTCTTGCCACTTTATCATACGATTTTTTCAAGTCAATAAAAATCATATGTAAGCCTCTTTCTTTGCTTTGGTACCATTTCATCAATAAAAACCATATGTAAGCCATATATATGTATATATTTTTTGTGTTGTCTTATAATTAAATTCAATACATTATGAGGTTACCTTAGTTTCCGATATAAGGTTCATATTCAGTACAATGTATTAATTAATTTTTGGTTCTTGTTTTAGGTGGTTGTTTTTTTAGTCAGTTAGGACCTTAAGGGGTCTTTTAACTTATTCTTGGTTCACGAAACAAGTGTGCATTGCTACCATCGCTTTCACCGAATTCTCCTTTTCTTGATATTGACCATATTTGGAGGTATGTCCCTTATTTCTTAATATTATATGTTTAACACTTCCTTTGTTCATATCTTACTATGGCTTTGTCACACCATGCAATGCATTGTTAGTCAACCTTAGTTTCTCGTTCAAGGATCAATTCAGTGAGTAATACGGATAGTTTGAATTATTCATTGAATTGAACCTTGAATTGTCTGTTTGGACAGTTTGGGAAGTTATACATTGTATACATGATTGATATATGTTATGTATGGCTTGTTTAATTTAATGAAATTTCAGTGTAACTGCATATTGCTTTGATCTCCGAGTGCATACTACATGGTGGTGAATTCAAATCACCCTTTTATATCATGTACTTGGAGACCAATACGAAATGCTGCCAAAATTTCATTAAATTAAACAAACCATACATAACATATATTTACAAATCATGTATACAATATATAACTTCCTGAATGGGATAGGGCCCCACCTTATTAACATGATCATATACATTTTCATGCATATGACATTTATAATATCAAAATGCCAGCTTATTTCAAAAAACATGGATTGAACTTGGATGAAAGCATCACGCATAAGTCATGAATATGAAGTTGGGATAGAAGAATTCATTAAGTTTACCGAACTTAATGCAACTAGTGTGGCTGGAAAATTTTGCTGTCCATATGTAAAATGTGTGAATGGGAGGCGACATACACTTAATGACATAAAATCACATCTTATATGTCATGGGATAATTCCAAGCTACACCAAATAGATATGGGATGGTGAATCGGCAAAGGTCCCAACATTGTCAACGACTGCACCTATTGCTTTTGATAGCGGAGATCACATAGCAGACATGATACGCGACCTTGGGCAAGACAGTTTCACAACTGCACATGCACCTATGTATGAAAAAATAAAAACTGATTCAAAGGAGCAACTGAATGTTGATTGCACAAGCTTCACACGATTGTCAGCGGTGTTAGCTTTGGTCAACTTGAAGGTAAGATATGGGTGGAGTGACAAAAACTTTACGGAGTTGCTTGTCTTATTGAAGGAGATGCTTCCCAAAGGCAACAAGTTGCCAAAAAATCACTATGAAGCCAAAAAGATCTTATGTCCAGTGGGAATGGAGTACCAAAAGATACATGCTTGCCCCAATGATTGTATTTTGTACATAAATGAATTTGCTGAAATGCGCAACTACCCCTCATGTGGTGTATCAAGGTACAAGGAAAATAATGACGATTCTAGTGAAAACGGTAGCACAAATAACACTCGGCAAGCAAAAGTGTGCTGGTATCCTCCAATTATCCCAAGGTTTAAGCAATTGTTTGCTAATCCCGCTGATGCCAAAAACCTTACATGGCATTCATATGGTCGAAACAAGGATGGCATGCTCCGACATCCTTCTGATTCTCCGCAATGGAAGACAATTGATTGTTTGTATCCTAGTTTTTGGGACGATCCAAGAAACCTAAGGAAAGGTCTTGCTTCCGATGGAATGAATCCTTTCGGTAATTTAAGCACTAACCACAGTTCATGGCCGGTTCTGCTAATGATTTACAACCTCACGCCTTGGTTGTGCATGAAACGCAAATACATAATGTTGTCTATGATGATAGTGGGTCCAAGACAACCAGGAAATGATATTGATGTGTATCTAACTCCATTGATAGAAGACTTGAAAACATTGTGGACTGACGAGGTTGATGTGTTTGATGGGAATCTCCAACAGACATTCAGGTTACGAGCAATGATATTTTGTACCATTAATGACTTTCCTGCCTATGGGAATTTGAGTGGATATAGTGTCAAAGGAAACCACACATGTCCTATTTGTGAGAAACAAACAAGCTACATCCAGCTAAAACATGGAAATAAGACAATATATAATAGGCATCGTCGATTTCTAAAACCTTATCACCCGTACTGGCGAATGAAAAAACTTTTAATGGAATGCAAGAGAATGACAAAGCCCCTGAACCGTTACATGGATTTGAAGTGTATGACCAGGTGAAAGACATTGTACCTTTGTTTGGGAAGACACAAAAAAAAAAGATTCTTATGATAAGAACATATGGAAGAAAAGATCCATATTCTTTGACTTACCTTACAAGTTTGATCTACATGTTCGACACTGTTTAGACGTAATGCATGTGGAGAAGAATGTTTGTGATAGTTTGATTGGCACCCTACTTAACATCAAAGGCAAAATAAAAGATGGGTTGACGTGTCGTCAGGATTTGGTTGAAATGGGTATAAGATAGCAGCTGCATCCGGTGGCTCACGATCGGCGAACATATTTGCCCCCAGCATGTCATACAATGTCAAGAAAGGAAAAAATCCTTTTGTCAATACATTGCGCAATATGAAAGTCCCACCAGGATACTCTTCAAATATCAAGGGCCTTGTATCTGTGCAAGATATCAAATTGGTTGGGTTGAAGTCTCACGATTGTCACGTGTTAATGCAACAGTTACTGTCGGTAGCGATTCGCAGAACATTGCTAGACAAAGTTTGGGTTGCAATCACTTGATTGTGCTTTTTCTTTAATGCAATCTGTAGCAAAGTTATTGATTCGTAAAAGTTGGATGATTTGGAAAATGAGGCTGCCATTGTCCTTTGTGAGCTAGAGATGTATTTTCCTCCTTCTTTTTCGACATTATGATACACCTTATTGTTCATTTAGTGAGAGAGATCAGGTTGTGTGGTCCGGTTTTCTTAAGGTGGATGTATACTGTTGAGCGATACATGAAGGTGTTAAAGGGGTATTCAAAGAATCGAAAGGTACGTTGCAGAGGAGTGTATTGAATTTTGTTCCGAGTACATTGATACACTAAAATCAGTTGGGCTGGCTGAAAATCCACATTGTCAAACACGAAGAGGTAAGGGGACACGAGGATTCAATGTTGTAAGTATGAGTCGAAGTGAAGTTTTAGTTCCTCATTTGTATGTTTTAAATAACACACAAGAGGTTATTCCTTACTTGGAAAGGCACAAAGAATGTGTTGCTGACAGTAACCCTAAAATGAACATGATGAAGGTGTTGCAAAAGCATAATAGGACATTCATTAACTAGTTTAAAGATGTTATATTTGCCGATGACAATGCTTTAAAAACATTAAGACTGTTAGCTCTTGACCAAATCTCAATGTTCCGACTTGGAAGGGGTATGACATAAACAATTATTCCTTCTACATAAAGGCACAAGATGATGTAAGTAGTGTGCAGAACAGTGGAGTCAGTGTTGAGGCAAATTCAGAACACTTTTGCAGTGCATCCATCAGGTAAGAACTCGATTCTAGTGTCAATGCCATACTTTGGGGTGATTGAAGAAATTTGGGAGCTTGATTACAAAGAATTCAGAGTCCATGTCTTTAAGTGTACGTGGGTTAATGGAAACATTAGTGTCCATCAAGATCATATGGGATTCACTTTGGTGGATTTAAATAAGGTGGGTTAGAAAGACGAGCCTTTCATCATGGCTGAACAAGTGACACAGGTGTTTAACATACAAGATCCAACGGACTCCTGATTTTCAGTGGTTCTATAGGGAAGAAAAGCAAGAAATAATGAATATAGTGAACAAACTGCACTTGATGTTAGTGAGCTAAATGCAGCCATTCCACAGATGCCTGGCTTAATGGATGAACATGAGGTGGATGAGGAACATGCAAATCGTGAGGATCATGATGAAGGTTTATGGGAGAACATTGATACGTGACTACCTTATTAAAAAGTAATAAACTTCCATTTTACTCCCAAAATTAATTGTATTAGTAATACTTTTGAGTTGTTATTATTATAACTGTGATGGGGTTGAAAATTGCTTTATTCTAATGAATTTGTTGTGCATGTACAACCTAATGACTACACCTCCAAGGTCCCCTTCTGAAGCACCTGATCATTCAGAGTTCACGTCTAGGAGAAGCAGACGGTCCACAAGGTTGACAACATTGACATTACGAAACCTAGATCAGGCTAGACCAACAATGAACGTCAACCCTGCAACTGGGAGAGGATCTGGGCCACACAAAGAGAAGTTTCGCAGCTACTTAAGGGTTGTTGCACGGGAAAAAATATCTATTGCTTATTGTAGTTGGAAAGAAGTTCCAGAATCTTTGAAGAACCTTGTCTGGGATGACATTTTGGTATGTAGCGAAACTAATAAATCTATTTTGGTTTCATTTTGTAATGTCCATAAGGTGTTATAGTATAACAGCTTAATGAATTTATTATTGCAGTCCACATTTGACAGCCCAGAAGCACCAAAGGCAAAGAACAAATTCATGTCATTAGTGGCTACTAGATGGATACAGTTTAAGTCCTTGTTAACCAATAAATACATTTATTGCGATCCTGAAGGGCAACATGTGTTGGACCTTTTGGCAAAGTATGACTTGGATCCACAAACTTGGAATGAGTTTGTTGCATCACGCAAAAGTCCAAGTTGGGAGGTTATATGTCTTTGCTTTAGTAAGAGTAGTGTAACTAATTTTGAATATATCACAGGGAATAAGATCTAAGGCTCAGGCAATACAAAAACACAATGATTGCCCGCACTTCTTGTCCCGCGGAAGGTACGATTTGCTTGAGAAGAAACTGCTGGATGAGAAAAGGAGGAAAATTCAACACGATGCAATGGACACTGAGGCATCATCACCGGTCGTGCATCCTCCGTCACCAATTGCAAGGCATGTCAAGTGGAAAATGACCCGCATAAAGTGATATGGCCAAATGACTTCGACAGCGGCCAAAGAAATTTCAGATAAAATTGTTAGCCTCAAATTTATTTTTACTAAATTTTGGTGTTTGAGGCAAGAATAGTATCGTGGTACAAATGAAGTTTGTTGGTTGTGTGGTAAATGCAGGACTTATTAGAAGAGCAGGTGTCACAAGGTGAATTTGTTCCCGATGGTCGTCTTGACATTCTTAATGCTGCAATTGGACGACTAGAACATCAGGTCGTGTGCGTGTAGCAGGCTCCGGGGTTACCATTAGTCAGTACTTTGGACAATGTTCTAGACGCTCCACTAGTTCATCTGCATCCATAACTCCACAACAAATGGCCAACATCATAACTCACCTTAGGGAAGAGTGGAGGAGAGAAGTAGAGGAGGAAAAAAAACATAGTTTGGAACTAATAAAAAAAGAGGTATAAGAGGCCCTAAAGATGGAGAGATCACAAATGCCTTCACCCGACTCTCCCCCAGAAATGCCTGATGTGGTTGTATTAACTGCACGCGTCAGTACAAAGGAAAGTTGTGCTGAACCTGTAGCCAATGCATCCGACGAAGAGCTAGGTACTGATGTGGAGCCTAGTATGGGGTTGCACCTGTATTCGGGTGATTGTACAAGGTTAGTGGCATTAGGCAAAGTTTTCCAAGGAGCATCGACCATACACAATGTGTCCCATGCAGACGATGTGGTCAGAGTTAGTGTTACAAAGATTTTTGTCGGTGACGCTGAAGTCCCATATGCGTTGTCAGAGTGCAAGTATGTAAGACAGTCCCTAGGCACATTCGTTGCATGGTCTACACATCTTGTGAAACCTATAGCAAAAGAGGTATGGAATACTGGTTTTACATGTGTACAATTGGCTAAGTTAGTTAAGGGTTTCGCTTCTTCGGGTATTTTATTAATTTTTAGATACACTAACAAATGTTTAACAGGTGTGCCCAAAAAGGGTTGCCAAAGCTGTTGACAATGCAAAGCAAGTTGTTGGAGATGACCCTTTGGGTGAGTTGATTAAGAGGATGTATGAGGTTTACCAGAAGCTGATTGCGTTATTTTGGAATGCGACTAAATTTGGGGTTGCTGATGTAGGAGCGTCTTTCTTTCTAACATTTTCTGACATCAATGAAATAATAGATGGTCAGAAATGTTTACCATGATACATGTATTACATATTATGCAGGGCCCATTTGCAGCTGGTAATTCTGTGTCCTAGGACCAATGATGTTGTATGGTTCTGTTCGTTGCGTAAAAGGCCTGATACATACATCAAAGCTGCAATTAATAAGTTACGTGTATCTTTCTTTAAGGCAATAAAAAATTTGATTAAATTATGGTACGCAAATGTGACATTGATAAATCATTGAAAATGTCTTCATACATTCAGTGCAATGAAGAATTTGAAGAATACTTTAGGTGGTAAGTCTGATGAACCTCCACCTAACTGGATTGAAGTAAAGGTATGTTGGTATGCCGGATAATAAACTGGTCATTTCTTGTTGAGACAATTTTTTTTCATATTTTTTCAAGTGAACTTATGCATCCTGTGTTAATTTTAGAGTCATGTCCAAATCAGCGGCTATGAGTTTGGCTACTATGTAATGCAATGGATGTGGAATATAGTAAGCGGGGGTGTGAAAAATGATTGGACCACAGTATGTTTACTTCTTTGCTAATCTATGTTGCCTTTATTGGTTAAGTTATTGTTGTCTATGATGAACGTCACTAACTTGTTTCCATTAAATTTGTCTAGTTCTTTGGTGATTAATTAGCGTTAGACTTCGAGGCCATCAGATCAATTCGGAAGAAATGGGCAGCGTATATGTTACAAGTTTGGGACTGTAAATTTATACTGTACTAGTTGGTCATTTCATATGTTTGACAAGAATGTTCAATTGCATGTATTACAATATATTAAGTTCAACACAGTGGTCACAAATTTGTGTAATGGTTGACAATTGTTTCCTTTTTTAATAGTATGACAATTGGAGTATTTTTTTTAATTAGTAATTTACATAAAAAGGCAATGTATTTTGTGTGGCTTTGAACATTACTTTGTAGGTCATTGTCCTGGGATATCATTTATTAGTTTTATGTCAGCTTGACTTAGTTTTTTCTTGATAAGGCTTTAGGTCAGTACTTTGTACCAAAATCACTACTGTTTAGAATATTTTCAAGTGCTTTTTACTGGTGTTTAATTCTTTTTACTTTGTTTTTGATTGCAGTCTTTTTTGCCTATGCAATCAGGGGATTTAGATGCTACAAACAAATTAAAATGAGTTTTACAAGTTGGGCTGCACTGCATGTTGTTGATAATTGTTGTTTTCATAATTGTAGAGTAAGTTGTTACATACTTGCTTGAACCTGATGCTGAATGTTTATAATTTCCAAATTATAAACACTTTTGAGTTATGAGTATGAAACCATAGTTTTGTACATGATCTGATAGACTCTTTATTTTCAGTCTTCATATTATGTTTGGATTGATTAAAGAGAATTGTAGGACATATCGAGATAAGTAAGGTGGTGATTGAGGTAATAGCGGTTACGAACTGTGCATGGCTTCCAACTAGCGAGGATTTTAGAGAAGCAGTTAGTAGATTCTGGGAACTCTTAAGCACTTTTCACAAAATAAAGCATGTAACACACACAATACCACTATGTCCAGATCAGGAGCATGATATTTTCATGGTGTATTTGGTTAATGTATTTGGTTTTCATTCTGAAGCAGTGAGTAGATTCTGGGAACTGTCAAGCCATTCTACATAATAGAACATTGCCATTCTGTGAAGATGTTGTTCATGCTCAATTTGGTTTTCTTATTTCTATATAATTAATTTACACCTCTCATCCCTCCCTTCCTTGATTTTCTTTCACAAATGGAAGCAAAATTGGTTGCACAGTGCAAGAGTCCAACACTAAGTTTAGCTCACTGGAAACCAAAACAACCTTGTGTGGTTGGAGTGCTGGCAAGGCCTGCTGATGACATTGCAGGAGAACCAAGAAAAACTAATCATGCTTACAAAGATGGCTTGTTTGATCGCATAGCCATAAACTATTTATCAAAATGCGTTCAAGAGGCAACAGGTTCCTAGCTTTCAAGTTTAAGTTAATTCATACCCTTCAATGAGTTTTGTTATATTTTTCATTTGTCTTCATTTTGAGTCTTATATATGCAGGACTCAAAAATAGTAAGAGTGGGTATGATAGCCTGGTAGAGGCAGCAACCGTGGCTTCACAGAGATTTAGTCTTATTGAACAACTTCAAGTTGTCATTCAATCCCTTGACAGAGCCTTCCCGAAGCCAATGCTTTTACTGGTGAGTTGTGCATTAGTGTTTTGCTTTGATTTTTTTTCCTTTTGAAAATAATCAATTTCTGAAGTTGGAAGCTATGAGACTAATAATCTTATGAGTCATAGATATTATTAAAGTGAATTTTATCTCTCTTAATTAACAAAGCTTGCTTAAGAAATTGAGTTACTACCAATTGTGCTTTGATCTTCTCATATCTTGTCTTTTCATTCTCCTATGTTTCGTGGTGACTATTTCCCACTTCCATTTGCTTGGCATTATACAAGTGGAGAAAAATGTATCCTTGTTGATTCTTTGAACTGTACTTTTTCCTTGTTGATTCCAATATACAATAACACTAGTTTAAGGTCTTTCTTGTCCACTTGTGCAATTTCCAATCTGTTGGAACTTAAGTTGAGTTTAACTGCGAGCAATGATTAATTATATGTTATTATGCATGACCAATGGCATATAAGGACACTACTACCAGCATCTAAATTCGCAAGGAAATTGTTTGCCATCTTCACCACTTTGTTCTTTGATTGGTTAATCGGTCTCTTTGAGGTAAGCAACCCACACTATATATAGTTTTATCATATGAGAACATGCTACTTGTAATATATAAAATACTGATCCTATTTACTCCTCATTGAAAGATAAAACTCATTTAAATAGAAGAAAATAGTTAATTTAAATGTCATTTTGATAAGATTTTTAATTGATTGAGAGTGTTATACTAAAAATATATTAAAATTAAACATTTTATAATTTCTTAACTATTCTATTCAGGAAAATTAGTTTTGATTATTGATGCAAAAATGATAAAAGATAAATAATTTGATGCAAAAATGCAAAAATGATTAAAAATCGAGATGAGTGAGTTTGGAGAGATTACCAATTTCTAGCGGGATTGTCCCTCTTAGTCCCCTGTTTGAGACCTCTAGTCTTTCTACATTCTTTAAAACAGATAGGTTTAGTGTTGCAAATTGAATCCCTGCTGTAATATTCAGATATGTAGACAGATATGCGATTGTGATTCTAGTTGTGCTTCCGGCGTCGTTGCAAACTATACCTTCCCACGAACAGATATGAACATATATACAATCTCAAGCTCTCATCTTAAGGGCTTAGGATTGTACCCAGACCATACTATAAAGTTAGAAAAGAATGCTTGCAAAATTTGCAAACTAGTGAGCTGCTCCAAACAACCTAAGCTCAATTTAAGCACCTTCCAAAATATGCTTGACATACTATAACATCATCGTGATAATGATCATGTTTTTGAGTTTGAATAATTTTGTTACATAATTGATCTGAAGATCTTGCTGGATAAGTCATGCCCAGAGAGATCCTCACTATTCAATTACTTTATGAACTAGAGCAGGAAATGATGTTACATAATAGATGTTATATGTGGCTATTTATTAATTTAATACATTAATCAATTTTAGATATTTTCAAGTGCTTTATTTTTCTGCCTTCTCTTTCAACTTTATTTCAAATCAAATGATGTATACAACGAGCAGAGGCAGAATGCGTGGATCATCCCAGCCTTTTCGCAAGTTCACCTTTAGTTTATACTTTTGATTTATTAATTATAATGTGTGTTCTGTCCATGATGGAAATTTAGAGCCACATTTATTGTGTACCTCAATTGTTTTGTTAGTTTAATTGGTGAAATTGTAAGGATGGAGCTGCTATTACGACAAATATGAAAAAGATTACAGCCTGGAAAAAAAAATACACATTTCAAAGACGGTTCCAGCTTTAGGACCATCATTGTTCGCATAATTTTTGTTTTACATTAATTAATTCTAAGACGATTGTCGCACGAAACAGTCTTAGAAATACACACAGACAACGACGGTTCAAGCAGTATGACCGTCGTAGATATAAAGTTGTATTTAATTTTTTTAAAAAAAATTAATTAACTCCAAGACGGTTGATGATGAAAATCATCTTATATATAGTTTATACAAAGACGGTCAGCTGACCGTCGTATAAAGTGGCTATTTACAATGACACCTTCTATGACGATGGTTAATTAACCGTCTTTATCAAACCTTTTTAACCATTGTAGATTATGGTATTTGTAGTAGTGTACCCAACTCTCCTTGGTATTTTGACTCTGGCGCATCCAATCATATGACCAACAATGTTGTTGCCCTTACTAATGTTACAAATTACTCTGATAATTTGCAAATACACACTGCAATTGGAAACAATTTACCTATCACAACAATTGGTGATATTTCCTCATCTCTTACCAATGCTTATGTTTCCGCTGATCTCACCAGTAACCTTATTTCAATTAGTCAATTAGTTGACAATGATGGCAGAGTTGAATTCTCAAAATCTGGTTGTCTTATGCAGGATCAACACTCAGGGAAGATGATCGCGAAGGGGCCTAAAGTTAGAAGTCTTTTTCCTCTTTATTCATCATTGTCACCATGTTCTTTTCTGCCTTTATTTCTTGTAATTCTGCAACTGTTAATTTCCAATTATGGCATAAACGTCTTGGTCACCCAAATTCCAATGTACTTCACGACTTGATGAAATATGGAGTTCTTGGCAATAAACATTCCTCATCTTTTAGTGTTGTTCAATTTGATTACAATTCTTGTAAACTTGGTAAAAGTAAAATTCTACCATTTCCAGTTCATCAATCAAATGTAAATCAGCCTTTTGACATAATTCATAGTGATTTATGGGGAATCCCACTTGTAATATCTCATGCACATTACAAGTATTTTATCACTTTTGTTGACAACTATATTCATTTCACATGGTCTATTTTTTGCAATCTAAAACTGAAGCTTTCTCTGCATTCAAATTCTTTTGTGCCTATGTTCAAACTCAGTTTTCATCAAAAATTAAAACTTTGTGTTCTCACAATGGGGGGGAATACACATCTCCTTTGTTTCAATAGTTCTTGCAGGAAAATGGTATATTATCTCAAAGGTTGTGTCCTTCCACACCCCAAAAGAATGGGGTAGCTGAAAGAAAAAGTTGTCATCTTCTTGATGTTGTTCGTACCTTAATGTTGGACTCCTTTGTACTCTCCCGTTTTTGGTGTGAAACTCTCTCAACTGTTGTCCACCTTATTAATCGACTGCCTTCTCAAGCCTCAAACAATGATTCCTATTTCTTAAGGTTATTTGGTAAGCCACCCAATTATTCCACTCTTCGCACATTTGGTTGTGTCTATTATGATCATCTTCAGCCACCGGAATGCACCAAACTCACAGCTCAATCTGTTAAATGTGCTTTTCTTGGTTACTCATCCCATCAAAAAGGTTTTTTATGCTATGATCCTCATTTACATAGGATTCGGGTTTCTATAAATGTCATATTTCAAGAAGATACATATTTTTTTGCTACTAACCAAGACACTCACTCTTCTACATCCAAATATGTTTTGCCATTGTTTCCTAATAGTTTTGCAGAAGAACAAACTCGTCCTCCTTTCATGGTCTACCAAAGACCTCCGACTGTTCCACCAATTCAACCTTCAATCCCTCCGAGGCCCTCTCCTAATCATTCTCTGGTTGCTGATCAAGTGCTTCAACTAGAACCAACCCTTTTACGTCACAATACTCACATTCGTAAACCACCGATTTTTTTTTCTAAACCTTTATCTTTAACAACAACTTTAGCATTTGTTCCTATTCCTTCTTCATATAAATAAGCAATGAAGCATAAATGTTGCAAGATGCTATATAAACTAAACTTCTTGCACTAGAGGAAAATCAGACATGGGACATTGTTCTATGTCCTCCATCAGTTAAACCTCTTGGTAGTAAATTTGTATTCACTATAAAGTTGCATTCAGATGGATCAATAGATCGACACAAGGCTGGATTGGTTGTTCTTGGAAATAAGCAAGAATTTGGCCTAGACTATGAAGAGACCTTTGCATCGGTGGCCAAGATGGCCACTGTGAGGACTATTATTGCCATTTCTACATCTGAATCTTGGCAAATTCACTAGCTAGATGTAAAAAATGCCTTCCTTCATGGTGACCTCAAAAAGCAGAAGTTTACATCAAACTTCCTACAGGTATGCCCTCACCATTACCTAATACTATTTGCAAGCTAAAACATTCTTTGTATGGATTAAAACAGGCACTAAGAGTGTGGTTTGAAAAGTTTAGCACAACTCTACTTGGCTTTTCCTTCATCCAAAGTAGCTATGATCCATCTCTCTTTCTACAAAGGACCTCAAAAGGAATTGTGATCCTCCTTATTTATGTGGATGACATTATCATCATCGGCTCAGATCAAAAGGTTATCACTACAATCAAACAATTCCTGCATACAAATTTCCACATGAAAGATCTTGGATAACTCACTTATTTCTTGGGATTAGAAGTACAATTCCAACAAAAAGGCATATTTGTCACTCATCACAAATATACTCAACATCTAATTCAGCTAGCTAGTCTCACCATTGCAACTACGACTGACACTCCCATGGAAGTTAATGTCAAGTTAAGATGGGATGAAGGTGAACTCCTACAAGACCCAACTTTATATAGAAAGTTGGTCGGAAGTCTCATCTACCCAACCATCACAAGACTTGATATCTCTTTTGCTATCCACATAGTCAGCAAATTCATGCAAAATCCTAGACCCTTGCATCTTACAGCAGTACACCGAATCATTAAATATTTGCTGGCCATTCCCAGTCATGGTCTCTTCTTTCCTACAAATGCAACAATACAACTTCAAGCATACAACGATACTGATTGGGCTGGATGTCTGGACACAAGGAAGTCTACTACTGACTGGTGTATGTTTTTAGGAGATGCCCATATCTCCTGGAAATGCAAGAAATAAGAATCTGTCTCTAAATCCTCCACTGAAGCAATATATCAATCCATGTCTGCAACATGCCCTTAGATTATTTGGTCACGGGGCCTTTTTTCAGAACTTGGTTATTCACAAGAAACACCAACTCCATTGTATATTGATAATACAAGTGTCACTCATATATATTGTAGCAAATCCTGTATACCATGAAAGAACAAAGCACATAGAGGTCGACTTCCATTCAATCAGGGAAGCCTATGATCGTAGAGTTATCACTCTGCCTCATGTCTCAACATCTGCTCAACTAGCCGACGTCCTCATTAAATCTTTGACACGTCATCGACATAATTTCCTAATCAGCAAATTGATGCTTGTAGATTCACCAGCATCAATTTGAAGGGGGATGTCAATAGAATTAATAAGCATATTATTTGGCATTAGTTGTTCAAATATGTTGGCCTTTTAAACTAGCATATCTTGCATGATTGTACAACTGTAATTGTGTAATTATATCCTTAATTAATTAGTCCAGCTGTAGGTTACCATTTATTTTTTTTTAACAAACTTCAAGTCTAGAAATATCAGATTGTATCATATTATTTAAATGAGAATTCTCCAAAAAAGAACACTGTAACAACCCGGACGTCTCCGGCATGTTATCATTAATAATATCATAAGCGCGCTATCGGCGTCAACAAACGCGTGGCGGAAGCGATAGAATCGTTTATCTTGATTACATTATGCATGGAATATAAAAACCACATAACCGAGAACATAAAACAAGCCATATGCTGATCCAGATAAAACATAAACCACTAAATAGGCAGG
>PYAF01001464.1:170405-198418 GCA_007407185.1 Glycine tomentella
ACACATATGGCGCGTGTCGCGCCATAGCCCACGTGGGTCGCGCCGCATGGCAGCAACTGCCTATTTCTCTGGATATTCTTAAGCATATTCATTATCCTTAATCATGGCCTTAATCTAGGCTTAATCACATGCTTAAAATACCAGGCATTACCCGCGCCATGCCTGACGCCATCCGCGCCAGATCTCAGGGTCCTTACAAACACAGTTTTTATCCCAATTTCTCTGAGTTTCACAATTATTTGTATTATAAACGAACTATTGTGAAGTTTAGGATTTCAAAAATTGTGTTTTTAAAACCAAAATGAATTTAATTTATATTTAATAAATTAATGAGTGATTATTCATTTCAAAATAAATTATAACCTGAATTTCAAAATAAACTATTGTGTAGTATAGTGGTAAGTATTCCTGCCTGTCACGCGGGTGACCCGGGTTCGATCCCTGGCAACGGCGCCAGTCTTGATAAACGATGTTGTATCACTTCAAAACAATTAAACAACGCTAATTCTGTAGCACAGGATTAACCTAGGTCGACTCAGAGACACTATCAATATGGTTCCAACTTCAATTCACTAATAAACAATAGGGGATTTTTGTCGAATAGTTGGCATGACGATAAGTAAAAGTTGCAGAAACGTATAAACTAATGCAAATTGATAAGAGGTAATGTAAAACAGATTAAAGAGCATCAATCCAATTCACCAAACCAAGCAATGGTAATTATTATAGTTCTCAAATAATGATTCTGTTATGAAAGTTCATTCAATTTTGTTAGAAGCAGTTCAATTGAATTAACTCCTAAATTAATTGAAATCACAAACCAAATTGAAATATCATCCAACTAATCTGTGATTAAAATTCGAAATTAGGAAATGAATCCATAATGATGGACTCCTGAACTGAATCAAGTCCTGTTTGCCCTGATCTTCCTTGCAATGGAATCAATTCTTCAATTGAAAGAAAAACAGAGTGTGAATGCTCTGTTTTATGATGGCTTTTTAGGTTTTTGTATTTTAGGAATTGGAACAATGGAAGAAGAATAGAAGTGGAATTGGATTGACACCATGGAATAGGAATTCCAATAAGTTTTGCAAGAATCACCACAATAACTCAGAAGCTATTGATAAGAAACAAGAAGTTCTTCACTAAGAACAAGGGAGAATAATTCTCAACCTCTCACACACAAAGTGCAATCTAATTTCATTCAATCAAAAGTTCTTACAATATGTTGTAATGTGGTTTATATAGACCATGAATCTACAAGCTAAATGAAATGTAAATGCGTCCTAAATGAAACCCAAACGTAGCTTCCAAGACAAGCTTCCAAAAACAACTTTTAAATCTAAAAATAGCACTTCTGTAGAAAGAATGACTTTAATCAATTATTTCGTAATGGTAATCGATTATTTTGAATCAAATAATAGATTACTAGATCTTGGTAATCGATTATTTGTTCATATCAGGCCTAGAAGCTGATTTATGAACAAAGTAATCGATTATCACAGGGACTCCCATAACCATGTAATCGATTACAAAACGAAATAATCGATTATCACAGGACCTCCCACTTCCATGTAATCGATTACAAGACAAAATAATCGATTACAACAGAGCTATTTACAATTCTACATTTATACAACAGAGCTATTTTCAAATTCCCCTTTTGATTGGACTGGATCCTTGGATTGATTGATTGTTTAGCCTCCCATGATCATCATCAATGAAAGCCCCACGAAATTGGTGCACAAAAATGGAAGAACAGAAAACGAAATGAAGAACAATGAAGAATAATGAAGAACAGTTGAGAGAAAATAAGAGAAACAATTTTGATTCTGAAAACTTAAAAAGGAAATGTAAAATCTGTTTTTGCTAAAAAAAATGTAGTGTAATTTTTTCACTAACTAATTGCACTAGCATATAGTGACTAAGTCAAAGGAAAGAATGAGCCATGAGCAGGCCCATCTAAACTTATTAATTTTGCTAATTACACCAATAAAAATCCAACTCACAGCCCAAAATTCAAGTGCAGTATTTCTGACTTCCAAGCCTAAAATGACCCTCCAAATGACAAAATTGGCCTTGACTTATCTCTGAAAAACTTGTAGATCTTTTCCTTATCTTTCCAAGGACTACTCATATGTTTCATTCGGAGTTCTGTAAAGCTCTGTAGGTCCTGCACAAGGAAGATAGGCCAAGTGATTGTAAAATCCGAAAATAAGCAACAAATAGCAATTAAGTCCACTTGCTTGCCTAAGACAAAAACTGAATTAGAATGAGAAAATAAAAGTTCAAGAGAAGTCAAATAAGCTAAGAAGAATAGAAAAGTATTTAACTAAAAACGTCCAATCACATATCTTGCATGATTATACAACTGTAATTGTGTAATTATATCCTTAATTAATCAGTCTAGCTGTAAGTTACCATTTATTGTTTTTTTTAACAAACTTCAAGGCTAGAAATATCAGATTGTATCATACTATTTAAATGAGAATTCTCCAAAAAAGAACACACAGTTTTTATCCCAATTTCTCATAGTTTCGCAATTATTTGTATTATAAACGAACTATTGTGAAGTTTAGGATTTCAAAAATTGTGTTTTTAAAACCAAAATGAATTTAATTTATATTTAATAAATTAATGAATGATTAGGCATTTCAAAATAAATTATAACCTTAATTTCAATAGTTGTTCTTTAATTATTTTTTTATAACCTAATTTAATCCCAATTTACATTATTTTTTATTTTTATATACCATCAATAATCAATAACTAATTTAAATTTAAAAATATTACTTTTAAAAATTATAAACTTTCAAAATCTATTTAGTTCAATTTAAAAAATTAGCAAATTATATGTTATTAGGATCGTGATTTTTAAAATGAAAGAAATAGTAACCCTAGTATATAAATATATATTTACATCCTTTTGAAAAATATTTATTAGAAATCTGAAGCAAATATAAACACAGATCGATCATCATGAGATGGTATTATATCATAAGCAAACACATAAGTACCATAATTATCTTATATATACAAAATTCTCAGATTTTTCAACTGATAATTACATATTATATTTAAAAACCAAACACATTGGAAGATTTTTTTTTTTTTTCTAATGATCGATATACATAGAATAAAAAGATCATTAAAAAACTTTAGTTTTGAACATCTCTAGGTTCCAATTTCTTTTATTTGACAAACTTGTATCATCCTTGTCCAAGATAGAATTCAATTCTATCTTATCTTGCTACCCCTCCATCCTGTAGGACATTGGAGAAAAAACACCAAGCAAAAGATACATTAGGAATCAAACACATTAAATAAAGTAAAAACAAACTCTTTCAAATTCAATAACAAAGCTCTAAAACATATGAAATTATATATTATGAATAAAATACATCAATACACTTATAACAAAATTTATATCAGTGTTCAAAAAACTTTATTTGAATAAAGAAAATGTTTAACCATATGTGGCTCAAATTTCATAACAAATATCTAAACTGATTCGTGAATTTGATAACATTAGGCTCCATCTATAATATAAACCCCTCTCTGTTTCAAATGAAATTGAAATACTTTTATTGATTAAAAAAAATACTAAACTACATAATAACGTACAATATCTAATTTCAAGGATATAATTTTTAACCAATTTAGAAATTTCAACCTACTCACCTTGCTCTATTTTTAATCAAGAAAAGCATATCACTTAAACTGTTTTCTCACATATAGAAGTAGATCCTGCAAGTAATAAGATCAAAATAGGGGATGCATATTTTAATATCAGTAACCAAACACAGAGCAAAAACACACCCTTTTAAATTCAATATCAAATATCATTATCTCTAATTTTAGATAAAAGATCATCCAATAAAAGGAACCATACACTTTTTAGAGTGAATAATAGATCATATGCAAATTTATGCATAAAAACAAACTGATGAAAAATTAATGATATGAACAAAATAAATTCAAAGATGTAACATTTAGAAATACTGGGGGAACCGAAAAACAAAGGATAGGAAACATTTAAACAGTTTGATTTTTTTTCAAGCTGCAGTCTAAAAAGACCAAGAATGCCATCGACATGCACGTCCTAGCTTGCAGCAGCGACTTCCAGTGACATCGAATACGGATAGCAAGACAGAAGGAGCAAAGGCTTTTGCAACATGACTCAAGCGAGACTTAATGCCGGTGGCGGCTTAAGCTGTGTTCAAAATAATGCACAAATTAAATTCCAACACAAAAACGCATCAGACGTACTAAAAATATTGAACTTTAAGATTTTGGAGAGTCCACGAAAAAAACATTCCTAAACCCTTAAAAATGCATTTTTTGTTGAATATATTTAATATATACTAAATATTAATATGTTTATATACAAGTACAAAAAGTTATTATATAATTATATGGGTCTATATGGATGAGAGTCAATAACTTATTATATTACTAGGTTTTTCTCTAAGTTGGGGATAACATGGTTGAGTATTCCACATATAATACATCTTCGTATAATACTTTAAGCACCCAACACTAAATCTTCTTTCTCTCAAACCCCTTACCACAAACATTTTTTTTTTACAAACCTTTTGTTTTATCTTTTGATGTGTTTGGTTTCGTTTCGATGTCGAAAAGATCACTTCAATATGCATGCAGTGGGTTTGTGATTGAACCTCTTACAAAGAAAAATCAAAACAGAAAAAAAAAATAGAGCAAAACGAAAAGAAGGAAGAAGAGAAAATGAAATTTAAAGAATAGGGAGAGAAAAGAACCTAAGACTTTTAGCCTTAGACGAGGATTCTTATCATAGTTGTTCGTGTCACTTTTTAGTTCTCAAATACTTTGAGATATACATTTAAAATTTGAAAATAATAATTATAGAACTAATTAGAAAATTATATGTTTCAAATTTTATTAATTAATTAATGACATAAAATTAGAGAATTAATTACACATGATACTAAATTGAAAATAATAATTAGAGAATTATTACCAAATATTATACACGTTTAAAATTTGAAAAATTAATTAGAGAAGTTATACCAATTATTGCATTGTCAAATACCAATTATCGTATTAAATTACTAATTTAACCTGCATATAAAATTTACATAAATGTCTTAGATCTACTTCCTACCACATTTAAAGTAGTTGTAGTTGATATTATTGTTATTGTCACTCCTTTTGTTGAACTTTGTAAACTTTCTGTAACCTTTGGTTATCATGGTCTTGTTAGGCATTTTGAGATCTTGATGTTTAATTCTTCAGCATCAAATATATTTCCAAGACCAAGAAGATGATTTACAATGTAAGTGAATCTTGTTTGGAGTTCAGATATGCTTTCAGTTGTATTCATCTTGATCATCTCATACTCATGAATCAATGCATGCTTCCTTCATCTTCTAACTTCATATGTACCTTCATGAGTAATTTTAAACATTTCTCACATCTCCTTCGCACTCTTACACCTAACAGTCCTAAAACATTCATCATATGATAATACAGAAGTTATCATATTCTTTGCTTTGAAATCGTATTGAGTTACTCTCTTTTCTGCATCTGTCATCTCATCCCATTCTTTGGGAATCATTTCATTATCAATAGTTTTTATTGGAACCAAACGACCTTTTTCTATTGCATTCCATGCACCAGGGTCATTTGATTGAATGAATATTTGCATTTTGTTTTTCCAAAAACTGAAATGCTCTCCTTCAAACATTGGAGGATGATTGAGGGAGGCACCCTCTTTGAAGGTAATTTGTGTGGTATTTATTTTCTTTGAAATAAGATAGTGATCTTGAATAACACTCAAGAACCTACTCTTGATACCAATTGAAAGCAGTATGAACACACACAATAACCAAGAGGGGGTGAATTGGTTTAAACTTGATCTTTTAAAATCTTTAAAACAATCAGAGTATTAGGGATCATATCACAAACAACCTTTGAAAACTTTCAGTCAATCAACTACCAAACTTTAAAGAAAGCAACAACAGAAAATATATTTCTGTTGATTATGAAAAGATTATCCAAATGAATGACAGCAAGAAAAGATAAAGATAAAGTATACAACACCAAGACATATATTGGTTCACTTCTCACCCTTGAAAAGCTACATACAGTTTCTTCTAACCAAATTAGTTAGAGTTTCACTATTCACAATATTCTTTTCTTACAAGCTTATAATAATCACCCTTAATCAAACCTAGATTAAGATCAGAAATCTAACTCCTTTAGACTCTTAGTGATCAAGACATAGAGAATCCCCTCTCTACTCTTCCCTCTAGCGAAACCTACTTTAGGCAAGCCTTAAGAAATCTATTGTAATAGTTACAAACAAACTAAAATTCTAAAATGAACTAAAAACAAAGTTTAATGGAGAGAGACAACCTGATGATCCAATGTATATGAATGCATATGGTTTACCAATCTTGATCCATGTTGAATGAAAACAAATTTCAAAGCAATCTCTCCAAGAACTTCTTTAGAATCTTGCCCAGGAAGAAATCTTTCAAAGTAACATGAAGATTTAGAATTTGTGGGACAAAAACTCAATGACTCAAAGTATCTCTTCTCACTTCAGAAAGCTTTGAAAATCTATGAAATTTTCGTTGTGTAATGATCTATCTAATTCAAAAGACCTAACAAATATATATAGAAAACTGTTGTAACTGAATGTAATTGATTAAATCGTCAATGTAATCGATTAATTCCACTTATGTAATCGATTAATAACATATTTAATCGATTAAAGTGTTCTTCAACTTTCTAGAAAAGATTCATGAGCAAAGTAACCAATTAATTCATCATGTAATCAATTAACACAAGAAGTCTTGTTTCAAAAACATGTCAAGTAATCGGTTACTACTAAATCATAATCGATTATCACATGAAGACTTATTCTATGGTTGTGCAGTGTAATCAATTACGTCATAGCTGTAATCGATTAAAGTGTTCATCAAAAATTAAGTAATAGATTACCATATACTGGTAATCGATTAAAGTAGTGCGAAATAGTTTTTCCAAAACTTAAACCTTGCACATTTGGCTTTTATGCAATCATGAAAACTTAAAGCTTTTTCACAAGACATGTGCTTTTATGAAAACCATGAATGCAAGCTAATGAATGATGTTTATGCAATGCAATGGATCATAGGATGAAACACTTAGACATTGATAAGTGCCACATTTCAGTAGAAAATAGGATTCAAATATGGCACTTATCTGTCATTTAAATTGATTTAGGCATAAGAAAACCCTAGAAACCTAGTTAAATGATGACTAAGTGAAGGTAAGCTATGCTTTTGTATTTTGATAAGATTTCGGCCAAGTAATGGATTCATATTTTGCTAGGTTTCGAAGTTACGGAAGAAGCGAAATCGCGGAAGGAAGAGCATGGAGTAAAACAAGTAATAGAAAAGGGCTTCAAACAGCATTCAAAGCCCAAGAACCACAAGGCCCAAAAGGATTCTTCAGCACTAAGTCACTTTAACTCGCCCAGGCCAGCATTCCTAGCTCATTTTGGTCGCCCAGGCGACATCAAGTTCCAAGGAACCGCCCTTTAGCTCGCCCAGGCGAGTGAAATATGAAGAAAATGGGTGCCCAGGCGACCTTAGCTCGCCCAGGCGAGTAAAATTAGTGCAAATGGGGCGCCTGGGCAAGTGGACAAGCTGCTGGCCAAAATCTATAAATACCAGACGAATTTTTTGAGCAAAGCACATTCTCCATCTCTTCTCTCTTCCCCAATACACCAGCTTCTTCATATTTTCTTGTTTCTAAAGTTTAAGTGAGTGTAGGATATTAGAGAAGTGAGGTTGAGTGATTTTTGTAAGGAGGTTCTACCGAAAAGAGGATCGATGACAAGCTTAATCGGAGATTCTCTCGAGGAGGTTCCACCCATGTTCACTTAAGCTTCTCTAAGGATTGGATGTACTTTTCTTATCCCTATGCTCTTTTAATTATTTATGTGTTGTTCTATTTCTTGTTTGTGATTTGATTCTACGCTTAACGTTTGATTCTAATTAACCGTTAGTTTCATGAACTGAACCCTAAAGGCTACTGGAAAGTAAATTTAGGGTTTGAACTGAATTTAATCACTCGTTACGTTACGTCACTAGGAATAGGGGCTTAATGTTTCGATCATATTAAACACGTGATTAAGATCTTAAAGCTTGGATATTTAATTAAATATACGAGGGATCGATGTTTAGTAAAATATTCGTAGGACCGTAATTGCGAGGAATCGAATTAGGGTTACTTAGATGTGTGTGGCAACAAGGATAGAACATGCATAGGTAAAATCAATTATAAAGGGATAAGTAAAAGGAAATCCAATCCTACTCTCACTTGACTTGTATCTGTTTATTTACTTCCTGCAATCGTTTACTTATTTTCCGCTAGTTTACATTTTCCGCAAAAAAACAAATGAATCATCGCTCTTTTTCATCTGTATATAACTACTAAATTGTTAAATTAAATCAACCGACGTAAACCCAAATCCCTGTGGAGACGATCTTTTATTTTTGACATCTAAAGATTACATATGCCTTCAATTGAACGACATGTAAAAGCTAAAACACTTCCTTGTCTAAGAGCCTCAACATCTTAAACCTTTCAAGCTTCCCCTGTATCTAACAGTATGCACCCGGAGAACAAAGTGAAATGCACTAGTGAAATTTTATCAAATTTAACAAAAGAAAGTTAACCTATATGTATCAATCTATTATAAAAAAATGAATCTTCTCAAACTGTCCAAACGGACAATTCAATATTCAATACAATGATTAATCCAAACTGCATCGAAGAATCATTGTATTGAATCTCAAATGGGAAACTAAGATTCACTCATAATGAACATTAATTGTATATATCAAACATTAGTCATTAATCACATAAAACAAGTTACAAAAGCACTTGTATACATCTACAACCTAAGAAAAGTATGAAAGACATTCGTACCTGTGATGATGCTCACTAACAATCTCCAAAAATAAATCTTGTGATGACGATGCAAAGAGGAAAGGACAGGTGCCTACAAAACATTGAACATGTTATATTCAAATCTTCAACAAACTCGTCGCGACATGATATAATTGTACTCATTTTATCAATCAAAAGGTAGAAGTAGAAGTGGTATATGGCTATAATATTTAGCATTCAAGGTACAAAAAAGCAAATAGTGAGACTCCAGTAGCCAACCAATACCAAACTACATTCCCAACTTAGATGGAATTAGGCAATCAATATAAGCAGCCAATGTTGTGGCATTTAATTGGACCAAAAGAATAGCATTGGTCAAGATGAAGGCAATGATAGAAAAATGAGAATATTGTTAAGTTACATGGATAATAATATTCCTAAATGAAGGCTCTATGATGTGGCCCTTAAAATTTATGACATTGCTTTGTATCCACTTAAATCAAACCATAGAAAGCATGACACAAGCCAACAAAATAACAAATCACTTTGACAAATATACCAGATTTGACATGTTGTAGTTAGTGAGCTATACAGATGTTACTGCTAGGCTTTACCAACTACTATACTACGTATTAGAGGACATAGTGTGTATATATCCTTGAAGAAGGTATAGAATATTCGAAGGCTTAAGATTAGAGAAGCACATGTGTCTTGGATCATAGATATTTTCCATGTGGCAGAACAACATTGCTGATCCCAAATTTCATGGCCACTAAATTTAAGTGAGTTCAGCTTTGAAATCCCATTTCACCACTGGGATAGATAACAAACAGTGTCAAACAATCTTATACATTGGCAGGAACTAGTTTCCCCTCCTCCTGTATTTCCTCTTCTAGGTAACTAACTTGTCTTTTGATTTTTCATTTTTAGTGATAAGCATAACATATCCTTAAACATGTAACTCTATTTTATCTTGAGGTATTTAAAATTTTATATTCTGCCTTACAAATTAACCATGTTGTGAAAACAATAGTGAAGGGAAATTTGAGTTAATGTTTGAAAAACTATGTATGTGAACATGGTTGTTAGGGAATTAAGGTTGTGTTTTCAACAACTTAGGGACATGTTGATTGGTATTAAAAACTCACAATGCAAGGGCCATGCCAAGGAAACTACTACCTAGAAATGGAAGGAGAAGATTGACATTAATAAAAGCATAAGTGAAGTATGTCACATCAAATCTATGAGGGTATTAGCGTATAAGTGACTGAAGAGATGACAGTGTTGTTCTATGAGGGTATTAGCGTAGAAGAAGTGCTAAAAACACGTATTTGAGAGAGTTTTGAAGATTAGGTTGGAAATAAAAAGCCATTCAAAACAATTGATGATATAAAAACATTATAATAGCTCAATTTTAGGATGATTTTGTTTTTGACAAAGAGAAACACCATAGCTACAAATCACAATTTTAGGATGCATATATAGTCTATGCGAATAAAACGTTGATCTCGTAATTTTCTATAATCATACTATGCATAAAGGTTGTCAAAACTGTTGTACCTTGATTATCTGTAGTTATATTGCCAATGTCCCTTTGCAAAAGAGTTCACATCAGTTTCTCTATAAGAGCTTTACCAAGACCTTGTCCCAATACAATGAAAACAAGATCAATAATCAGTACTCCAGCCCATATAGGCTATGTTTGGAAGAACTTATGTACAATTAATTTAGACTCATCTGAAAAACAATAGGAATACCCACAATAACCAAGAGGGGGGTGAATTGGTTTAAACTTCGCCTTTTAAAACTTTTTAGAAAATCAGAGTTTATAGGATCTTAATCACAATAGAACCAAGAATACTTCAAATCAATTAAACCACTAGCCCTAGAAAACAATTGCTAAAAAACAGAACTTGTTGGGTAACAATGATAACTCCAAGAATTAATAATCAAGATAACAAGAAGAGATTAAGAAATAGAAAACAACACAAGAATTTATACTGGTTCATTTCTCAAGAGAAGCTACATCCAGTTTCTTCTAATCAACACTAGATTAGAGTTCTACTATTATCAATTTCAGTTCTTACAAGCTTTACAACAATCACTCTTTATCAAACCTAGATAAAGAACAGAAATCTAAAACCTATTAGATTCATAATGATCAATACATAGAGAACCCTTCTCTACTCTTCCCTTTAGAGAAACTCACTCTAGAAAAATCTTAAAGAACCCTTTACAATAATTTCAAACTATTAAGAATACAAAAATGAATTTACAGCATGAGATAATGGAGAGAGACAACCGATGATCCAATGAATATGAATGAATATGGTTTTCCAATCAAAGTTGAAATGCAAAAATTAAATTTAGAACTTTCTCTCCAAAATATCTTTGAAAATCTTGCCCAAGAAATCTTTCAATTCAAGAGTGGGACACGAGCTTTGCTAACTTAGAAAATCCTTTCTAACTTTGAGAAGACTTGTATATGCTTAGAAAAATCGAAGTCTGTAAGTTAAGTTTCAGACAAGCGTTCAATCTATTTATAACAAACTTTTATAACAAAATGTAATCAATTAAAGCGTCAAGTAATAGATTAAATTATCATATGTAATCAATTAAATTGTCAAATAATCGATTAAAAAAATGTTCATAACACATTCTGGAAAATTGCAACGAGCAAAGTAATCAATTAATTCGAGTTGTAATGGATTTAAACAAATAGGTTTAGTTTTGAAACAGACTTGTGCAATCGATTACGTATTGTGGTAATCGATTAAAGTAGACAGGCACAATTCCAAAATATACTTATGTAATCTATTATAAAATGTGGTAATCGATTAAGCCATTCAGGCACATATAAAAATGAACTTCAGTAATCGATTACGATTCATGGTAATCGATTAAAACAGGAAAACATGAATTTCGTTTTGTGTTATGTAATTGATTACAGCAGCATGGTAATCGATTAAAATGTTCTACATGGCTTTCCAATATTAAAATAGAAGCTTGTAATCGATTAATTTGTTGTGTAATCGATTTAAACAGTAGAATTTCGTTTTTCCAAAAACTTAACCATGAGAATTTCATTTCCTTTGAAAACATGAATATCTTTAATGCTTTAATGAAATCATGTTTGCAAGTTAATGATCATGTTCATGCAATGCAAGGATCATAAGATTAGTCTCTCATACACTTGATCAAATTAAAAATTCCTTGGCATGTGAAAAGCTCAAAACATTCTTCTAAGGCACAAGCTTCTTCTTTAGCTTCATCTTCTTGCTACTCCCCCTACATTCAACAATCTCCCCCTTTTTGGCTTTGAGCATGCCAAATATTGATTGATCATTTGTTTAGCTTTTAAATGCTTTGAGGGATGAGTGATAGAAGACTTATACTTGTTAACCTGAAATTAAATACGCTCTTTGCCAAGAACAAGTATCAAATACGATGCTTGCATAAACATTAATCATTTTCTTTCATTTATTTTTGCTCCCCTTGACTTATGACTTAGGTATTGTTAGTTAGTTTAAAAAGAACAGAGCAAAATAGAGCAACTTTCCCTTCTTAGATATCAATCAATTTATTTCTCCCCTTATTTGGCTTATCAAAGACAAAAGGTAGCAACTCAAACAGTGAGAAATAGAAACCGAAATATCATTGATTAAAGGGAAATAGTGCAGTACATTAATCAAGTGATCTTAACAAGGAATCAGAAAAATAGAAACATAACAAAAACAAGAAAGCAAATAGAAACACAACAAGCTTTTAATCTCAAGTTCATCAAATCCATGAAGAACCATCCTAGCCTCCATGTTCTCCAGCCTGGATTGAATATTTTCTAAGGCTGAATTAGTCTCAGCCCTGTGCTCATGGTGGAGAGACATTAAGGCATCCATCTTTTGAATCATAAAAGACTCAAATGGAGAATATTGTTGTGGTGCAGGTTCTCCTTCAGCTTCTTCTCCCCCTTTAGCAGCACCTCCTTCACCTCCAGCTTGAGGTTCCTACCCAGCTATTTGCCATCCATTGGCTATTTTTATCAAGCCAAGCTTGTTCAGATGTTTTTCCTTAATAAATTTGGTGGAATCAGAGGTGTGATCAACCACCTCATTTGTTACATCAATATGAAAATAATCTATATACCTAGGAAAATTATAACTAATCAGCCTATTGGATTTCACCATTATTTTTAGAAAAGCCATAACCCAATTAATCTGAGTAGAGGTCTTCAAGCCATGAACAAGCTGCAAATCATCATCTGTGATTTGAGCATGGTTGGTAGACCTAGGGGTCAGGATGTAGGTTATGATGTAATGAAGCAACCTATCCTCCCCTGTCAGATTTCCCACACCAAGCCTTGTCTTTAGCCTTGCTTGGGGATCTTGAAGCATATCTCTGTAAGTATCAATCTTGTTGTAGCCTCCTATTTCTTCATCGAATCTCTTTACACCAGCAAAGGAGATTCCTGCAATAGCTTCCCATACCTCATCATCTATGACCATGTGAACCCTTTTTACTTGGAAACGTATTACCCCATCCATGCTAGCCTTTGCACAGGTGAACTGAAATCCCTCCTGGATAAACCAATCAAGGTCAAGGTATTTGGGAGGCATAACAAGTTTTGTAGCATTGAATTGCAGGTAGGTCATTCTATGCTTTTCTTCTGTGAACCAGAGATTTAATCGATTTCCAGCAGAAAAAGATGATTCTCCAGCCTTTCTCTTGTTGGTTTTCACTCTCTTAGATGTAAACATGGCAGATTTAGAGGGTAAGGATTAATGGGTTTAGACTGAGTGTGAGTGATTCTCCACCAAGGCTGAATTTATAGCCAAAATTCTAAGTTCAAATTTGAATTTTGAACATTGGAGTAGTTATCTCACGCTTCTAGGCCATAACCACTCAGTGACAAATTCAAATTTTGAATTTAATTAGAGATATGACAGTTTAGAGTTCCAAAAAATCTGCAGAGATTTGAAAACGACCACTTGCAATCGATTACAAGCTTATGTAATCGATTATTTCGTTCTTAACACTGACAGTTTATAACTGTGTAATCGATTATCCTATGCAGTAATCAATTATTACAGGAAACATTTGAATCAGAAGAGGTTCTGGATTGAACAGTAATCAATTATTTCGATAAGTAATCGATTATTCCAAAGAGAATTAAGATTGAGAATTCAATTTTGATGAACAGTAATTGATTATTTTGATAGGTAATTGAGTACATGACATAGAAAATGAGTCTAAATTTAGCATAAACTTCAAATAATCAATTATCCCGTGTTGTAATCGATTATTATAGAGAATTTTGCAGAATGTGATGATTAGTCAAGTAAGATACAATTTCACATAGATAAGCACATAACAAGCATGCTAGCAAATGTTAGACTCATCAAGAATACCTAGCATGTTTCTAAGAGTATAAAATCTATCTCTAGCCAAAGGTTTAGTGAATATATCAACCAATTGATTATGTGTATCAATGAACTCAATTTTGATATTACCTTTTTGAATATGATCTCTTAGGAAATGATGTGTTGGTGGCACTTGTGTTGTCACATAGCAAGGGTGTTTCTTTGAATTCTACACCAAAATCTTGTAGTTGTTGCTTCAACCAAAGACTTTGAGCACAACAACTTCCAGCAGAGATTTACTCAGCTTCAGCAGTTGATAGAGCAACACAAGATTGCTTTTTGCATTGCAATGAGATTAGTGAGCTGCCAAGTAGATGGCAAGTTCCACTAGTACTTTTTCTATCCAATTTGCACCCTGCAAAGTTAGAATCAGAATATCCAATTAAGTTGAGTAAAGCACCTTTGGGATACCATAGACCAACTCTTGGTGTTGATTTGAGATATTTGATGATTCTTTTGACTGTAGTGAGGTGTGATTCTTTGGGATTTGCTTGATATCTTGCACACAAACACACACTCAACATGATATCAAGTCTACTTGCAGTCAAATATAGGAAGGATCCAATCATTCCTTTGTATTTTGACTCGTCAACTTTCTTCCCTTTTTCATCTGAATCAAGATACGTTGATGTTGCCATTGGAGTTGCGGCATCCTTACTTTTCTCCATGTCAAACTTTTTTTTATCACTTCAAGGCAATATTTGGTTTGAGTTAGAAATGTCCCATTCTTCATTTGCTTCACTTGAATTCCAAGAAAAAATGTTAATTCTCCCATCATAGACTTCTCAAACTCATTCTGCATAGAGATAGAAAATTCTTTGCACAAGGATTGAGTAGTTGAACCAAAAATTATATCATCAACATATATTTGAACCAATAAGATGTCATTGCTTTGCCTTTTGATGAACAAGGTTTTATCAACATGTCCTCTTATGAAAGATTGATCAAGCAAAAATTTGCTCAATCTCTCATACCAAGACCTTAGAGCTTGTTTTAAACCATAAAGAGCTTTCATAAGTTTGAAAACATGGTTTGGATATTTGAAATCTGCAGAACCAGGAGGTTGCTCTACATAGATTTCCTCCTCAATATATCCATTTAAGAAAGCACTTTTAACATCCATTTGAAACAGTTTAAAATCCATCAAACATGCATATGCAAGTAGCAACCTAATGGCTTCTAACCTTGCTATTGGAGCATAGGTCCCCTCATAGTCAATGCCTTCCTCTTGGTTGTAACCTTTTGCAACCAATCTAGCTTTGTTTCTGACTATGATACCACTTTCATCAATTTTGTTTCTAAAAACTCATTTAGTGCCAATAGGTTTGAAAGAAGAAGGTCTAGGAACAAGTTCTCAAACTTCATTCCTCTTAAATTGATTCAATTCTTCATGCATGGCATGCATCCAATGTTCATCAAGTAAGGCTTGATCAATGCTCTTAGGTTATATTTTTGAAACAAAAGCCATATTACAGTAGAGATTTCTCAATGAAGATCTAATGGATACTCCCTTTGTAACTTCACCAATTATATTGTCAAGGGAGAGATCTCTTGTAGCTCTCCAGTCTTTTGGCTCTTGGACTGGTGTTGATGATTTTATTTCAACAATTGGTTCGTCCTTTTCTTTATCCATTAATCCATCAAGTTGTATAAACTCTTCTAAAGGACCTGCATCATTTTCACACTTCTTTTCCTCTTTAGAGGAGTTATATTCATCACAAATAACATGAACTGATTCTTCCATGCATAAAGTTCTTTTATTGAAAATTCTATATGCTTTACTTTGAAATGAATATCCAAGGAAAATGGCTTCATCAGCTTTAGCATCAAATTTTCCTAGTGAGTCTTTACCATTGTTCAATACATAACACTTGCAGCCAAATGCTCTTAAATGAGAAACATTTGGTTTTCTACCTTTGTATAGTTCATGAGGAGTTTTCTTCAAAATAGGCCTCATTAGTAATCTATTCAAAGTGTAGCAAACTGTACTTACAGCATTAGCCCAAAAATGTTTAGGCAAATTTGTCTCATTAAGAAGAGTTCTTGCACCTTCTTCAAGGGATCTATTTTTCCTCTCCACAACACCATTTTGCTGGAGTGTTCTTGGAGCTGAAAAATTATAGATAATTCTATTTTCTTCACAGAATTTTTCAAAATATTCATTTTGGAATTCCCCACCATGATCACTTCTTATTGAGATAATTTTGCTTCCCTTTTTCATTTTGAGCAAGTTTGACTAATTTTCTGAAAGCATTGAAAGCATCACTCTTGGATCTTAAAAACAAAGTTCTTGTGAATCTAGAGTAGTCATCAACAATTACAAGTCCATAGAAATTACCTCCTAAACTCATAGTTCTAGAAGGACCAAATAAATGCATGTGAAGTAATTCAAGGGGTCTTGTAGTAGAAATAATATTTTTCCTTTGAAAAGAATTCTTTGTCTGTTTCCCCCTTTGACAAGCATCACATAGTTTGTCCTTTTCAAACTTGAGTTTGGGTAAGCCAATAACTAAGTCTTTTCTAATAAGCTTGTTCATATGACGCATGTTAATGTGACTTGCCCTTCTATGCCATAACCAAGTTTCATCAACTTTACTTATTAGGCAATTTGTGTTGTGAATAAATGCATGATCTATAGAGAGTAAATAGATATTACCTTTTCTTTTACCTATATGAATCACCTCACCGGTTTGACCATCACATATCATACAACAATTTTCATTGAATGACACTTTGAATCCTTTGTCACATAGTTGGCTTATACTTACAAGCTTGTGCTTTAAACCTTCCACAAAGAGAACATTTCTGATCTTGGTCTTAAAGTTGTCTCCTATATTTCCTTCACCGACTATCTTTCCTTTGTTGTCATCTCCATAAGTGACAAATCCTTCATCTTTAAGAGTCAAATTTGTGAGCATTGATATATCACCGGTCATGTGTCTAGAGCAGTCACTGTCAAGATACCATAATGATGATCTTGCTCTTAGACACATGCAAAATTCAAATCAATTCACAAAGGAAGGTACCCAATTGTAGTTGGGTCCATAGGGGTTAGCTATTTTCTTTTTCTTTGGCACCCAAATGCAATCTCCATTTGGCATATAGAATCTCTTAGCATAGCATCTATTAGATGTGTGACGTTTCTTCATACAATAGTTACAAGTTACAGCTCTTGATGATCTTTCAAAAGGAGTCATGTGATTGAACTTTGTTTTTGTAACAGCTTTTTGATATTTCTATTTTAGAGGCACAAACTTGGTTTTTCTAAATGATTTTGATCTATGTTTGCAACCCAATCCAGTAGTATCTCCAACATATTTTTGCACACTTAGGATTTCGGCAAAATTGCATTTTCCTTTATAAATCCTTTTCAAAAGGTCAACCAAGTAATTATTTTCTGAAAGTACTAACATATGTTTTTTTACCTTGACTCTTTTAGAACTCATCAAACTCTTCTTGCAAAGCTTTGTATTTATCAAAATTTGATGAAGAAGAAGCACATACAGATTCATTCATTTTGTAGCTTGAAACAAGTTTTTCATTTTCTTCTTTCAAGGTACAAATTTCAGTTTTCATTTCAGCAAGTTTTGTGGCATGCCATCTAAGATTTCCTTTTAGCTTATTGTTGGATTTTGCAAGTTTTTGGCTTCTTCATGCATTTCATGGAAAGCATCAACAACTTGATCAAATTCAGAATTTACCTCAGTTTCAGCACTTGAGAATTCTCCATCTTCACTTATTGTGGAGGTGAAACAAACTTTTGCTTCTTCATTCTCACTTGATGATTCATAAGTTTTTGACTCATTGTCTTCGCATGCTGTATAGGCTTTCTTAGGCTTTCCATCTTTCTTTGTTTTCTTTTCACCTTGTTGCTTTTTCAAGAAGATGGAGCATTCAGATTTAATGTGGTCAGGCTTACCACATTCAAAGCAAGTGAAGTTTGTGTTGTTGTTGTTGTTGTTGTCACTCTTTTTGTTGTTGTTGTTGAACTTTGTGAATCTTCTGTTCTTGTTTCCTCTCATGAATTTGCTGAACTTTTTGACAATTAGATTCGTGTTGTCATCATCATCTTCTTCACTTGAATCTTCTTCGTTTTCCACTTTAGAGGATGCAACTTTCAAGGCTATGCTTTTATGTTTCTTGTCTGCATCTTCTACATTGGTTAGTTGTGACATTTCAAGTTAATATTCAAGAAGCTTACCAAAAAGTGCAGTCATGGACATCTTGGACAAATCTTGTGATTCTTTGATTGCTGTCTGTTAGACTCTCAGCAAGTGTACCGATTTGTCGTTGTAAGTTACAAAAATTTATAAGATCGTCTCCACAGAGACTTGAGCTTACTAAGTTAATCCAAATATAATTCGACAGTTCAATAGTTATGTACAAGTAGGTTGAGCGGAATTTCATTTAGTTGTGAAAGTAATGTAAAATTACTAAACTTTAGTAAATGAAATATATCTATGAGAATGTGGGATTGGATTTCATCATTCTTATCCTTTTATATCCAATTAATATTACCATGCATAAATCATCGTCTATCCTTATTAATGCACACTATTTTACCCCGAATCGATCCCTCGCATTCGAATTCTAAGGATATCTACCGAATATCGATCCCTCGCATATGAAGTAAATACCCCAGCATTAAGAATTATAATCGCGTGTTTAATGCAATCAAAATGTTATGCCCTATTCCTAGCAACGTAACGTAATGAGTAAATTCATTTGGTTCAAACCCTAAGATTACTTCCCAGACTCACTTAGAGTTAAATTAATGAAACTAGTGATCAAGTAGAATTAAGCATTACAGACAGAATGAAATTACCAATAAGTAATATAAACGATTCATGCATAGATAAATATTAAAAGAGAGACATAGGGCTATGAAGATTACATCCAATCCTCGGAGAAGCTAGCCAACCATTGTGGAGAGAACCTCCTTAAGAGAAGAATTGATGAAGGGCCCCATTACCGCTTCTTTCCGGTAAAGTCTCCACACTAATCCTCACTTCTCTCACTTTCCTAATCTACCTACTACTAGTATTTAAGCTCCTAAACTAAGGAACAAGCCTTAGGAAGCAAGGGAATGAAGAATTGATGCCTTTGTCCTCCAAATTCGTGGCCTATTTATAACATTTTCCTCCTGCCTACTTCCACTCTCCCAGGCGAGTGGTTTGGCCTATGTTTGCTCGCCTAGGCGAGCTTAACTTATTATTTTGGGAATTGAAGCTTGCCTGGGTGAGGCAAATACACTGGAATTGGTCCCCTGGGCGAGTTAAAAGCTTAGCCCTGAAGAATGCTTTGGGCCTGGATGGGTTTTGGACATGCTTTGCTTGTAACACCTCCCAAATTTGCTTTTTAGTCCCTTCTTTGCTTGTTTTGCTTGTTCGAAAGCTTTGGAATTCCTTGAACCTATCAAAATGCAAAATATGATTGGAAAAATCTTCCGAAATATGAAAAACAACATTTATCTAAGTAATAATTACAAATCAACTAGGTTTAAGGCAAGTTTATAGATAAAGTTAATGAAATCAAAAGATAAGTGCCAGCATTTGAAACATGATTTTAACTGAAATATGGCACTTATCACTGTCACCTTTGGTTGCCATGGTCTTGTAAGGCACTTCAAGATTTTGATGTTCAACTCTTCCCAAGACCAAGAAGATGATTTACAATGTGGGTGAATCTTGTTTGGAGTTGAGATATGTTTTCCATGGAGTTCATCTTGAACATCTCACACTTATGAATCAAGGCATGCTTCCTTGATCTTCTAACTTCGTCAGTGCCTTTATGAGTAACCTCTAACATTTCTCACATCTCCTTTGCACTTTTGCACCTAACAGTTCTAAAAAATTTATCAAAAGAAAGTGTAGAAGTAATCATGTTCTTAGCTTTGAAATCATACTGCACAACTCTCTTTTCAGCATCTTTGATTTCATCCCATTCTTTGGGAATCATATCATTACCAACAGTTTTTATAGGAATCACAGGGCCTTTTTATATTGCATTCAAGCACTTGGGTCATTTGATTGAATGAAGATTTTCATTCTATTTTTTCAAAAACTGAAATGCTCTCCTTCAAATATCGGAGGTCGATTGAGGGAGGCACCCTCCTTGAAGGTAATTTGTGTGGTATTCATTTTCTTTTTAAAGAAAGATAGTGATCTTGAATAACAATCAAGAACCTGCTCTGATACCAATTGAAAAACAATAGGAATACCCACAATAACCAAGAGGGGGGTGAATTGGTTTAAACTTGGCCTTTTAAAACTTTTTAGAAAATCAGAGTTTATAGGATCTTAATCACAATAGAACCAAGAATACTTCAAATCAATCAAACCATTTAGCCCAAGAAAACAATTGCTAAAAAACAGAACTTGTTGGGTAATGAAGATAACTACAAGAATCAATAATCAAGATAACAAGAAGAGATTAAGAAATAGAAAACAACACAAGAATTTATATTGGTTCACTTCTCAAGAGAAGCTACATCCAGTTTCTTCTAATCAACACTAGATTAGAGTTCTACTATTATTAATTTTAGTTCTTACAAGTTTTACAGCAATCACTCTTTATCAAACCTAGATAAAGAACATAAATCTAAAACCAATTAGATTTCTAATGATCAAGACATAGAGAACCCTTCTCTACTCTTCCCTCTAGAGAAACCCACTCTAGAAAAAGCTTAAAGAACCCTTTACAATAATTTCAAACTATCAAGAATACAAAAACGAATTTACAACATGAGATAATGGAGAGAGACAGCCTGATGATCCAATGAATATGAATGAATAAGGTTTACCAATCAGAGTTGAAATACAGAAATTAAATTCAGAACTTTATCTCCAAAATATCTTTGAAAATCTTGCCAAAGAAATCTTTCAAAATACCATGAAGACTAAAGAGTAGGACAAGAGCTTTGCTACCTCAGAAAATCTTTTTTTTTACTTTGAGAAGGCTTGTGTATGCTCAGAAAAATTGAAGTCTGTAAGTGAAGTTTTCAGAAAAGCCTTCAATCTATTTATAACAAACTTTTATAACAGAATGTAATCGATTAAAGCGTAAATCAATTAAATTACCATATGTAATTGATTAAATTATCAAATAATCGATTAAAATGTTCATAGCTCATTTTGGAAAATTGCAACGAGTAAAGTAATCGATTAATCCGAGTCGTAATCGATTAAAATAGACAGGTTTAGTTTTGAAACAGGCTTGTGTAATCAATTACGTATTGTGGTAATCGTTTACAGCAGACAGGCACAATTCCAGAATATACTTATGTAATCGATTATAAAATGTGGTAATCGATTAAGTCATTTAGGCACATATAAAAATGAACTTCAGTAATCGATTACGATTCATGGTAATCGATTAAAACAGGAAAACATGATTTTCGTTTTGTGCTATGTAATCGATTACAACAACATGGTAATCGATTAAAATGTTCTACATGGCTTTCCAGAATTAAAATAAAAGCTTGTAATCGATTAATTCGTTGTGTAATCGATTAAAGCTGTGAAATTTCGTTTCTCAAAAAACATAGCCAGGAGAATTTCATTTCTTTTGAAAACATGAATATCTTTAATGCTTTAATGAAATCATGTATGCACGTTAATGATCATGTTCATGCAATGCAAGGATCATAATAATAGCCTCTCACACACTTGATCAAATTAAAAATTCCTTGGCATGTGAAAAGCTCAAAACATTCTTCTATGGCACAAGCTTCTTACTTAGCTTCATCTTCTTGCTACTCCCCCTATATCCAACATCATCTTATAACAAGCACTTGTATATGTGTTGGTAGAGCTTATTAAAATAGCTTATGATATGTCCATAAGCTTATTTCAACTTATTTCAATAAACTCTCTAGAATAACTTATGAAAATAGTTTCTTTATTTTTTTTGGCAAAAAGGCAAAACATTTTATCAACAAAACATTAGCTTAGCCACAAGGAGTGGCCAAACCAAGACCAAATTACAAAACACATTACACAAATTGACTAATATAAACAGATCCCAACCCAAATTACTTGGAATTGACAAAAACCACCTCTAAATAGGTTTTAATGATCAATGTATGGCCTTTATTGTCAATGCATGTAATGTTTTTTGTATAAAAAAAAATTGCTTGTAATGGTTAAATGACAACATTTTGTAGAATAGAGTTTGGTTTAATGATATATATAGTGGAGCTGCACAATCAGTAGTTTTTATATATTTTTTATATATATAATTAATTGCAAATTAAGTTTTGTGTGGCAACTTTGGGTGTGAATCTGCACTATCAATTTTTTTTTTACCGAACTTTACATAGATATAAAACCTCAACTATTCAATCTCTTCTAAATGTAGTCTCATATAGTCAAATGTGACATGACAAAAGAAAGAAGGAAAAGTGAAATAAATCTGCTCACCTGTCCCATTTTTAATTCAAATATAAAAACTATAAAACTATATTTTTTACTTATTGAGGCATTAAAAGGAATGAGGTGAACCAATCACATTAACACATCTCATTTTAGAAAGAGAAGAAAGGGGGGTTGGCTACAAAGGTTCCTGAATGTCAATCGAGCATAAAATTGGTGTGCATCACAAGCCAATGATTGCACAGAAACTAGCAACACCAAAACAGAATTTTTTTGTTCAATGTACTTACTCAACTCATCACCTAAGTGTTAGACTCAAGGGGAGCAAAAGAGGATCCATGAAGTTGATGATCTTAGACAATAATCTTAGACAATAATGTTTAGGCTTTCTACATACCAATTAAACTAAATGGCATTTGTAATTTGTGTATGAGTTTGTCTAAATTGATGTCTCCTATGATCCATTGCATAAATATCATTCATGCTTTTGCATTCATGATTTTGCAAAGCAAAATTTCTTAAAAATCTTTTCTAAAACTCAAGGTTTTCATAACTTCATAAAAAGCTAAGTGTTCAATGTTTCAAGTTTTGGGAAAAATGTTTTCTCACTGGTTTAATCGATTTAAAGCAAGTGGTAATCGATTACTTGAAAACAAAGCATATTTAATCAATTACAAGAATATGGTAATCGATTACACAATTCAAAATCACAGAATGAACCTCTTGTTGTAATTGATTACAACACCGTAGTAATCAATTACTTGGCCCCTATTTTGATTAGAGTTTCCTATGATAATCGACTACATGGCATTTTAATCGATTACATTGTTCATCAGTTTTTCCAGAAAGCCTAAAGAACACATTAATTGATTACTTAAGTGATTTAATCGATTACTGACAATTATAATTATTTCTCTATAAATAGTTGATGCTTGTTTGTTCTTAGAACAACGGATTATGAAACCCATTTTTTAGAGAAAAGTTACTAAGAGCATTTCAATGTATGACCCACAAATCCTCTGGTTCAACAAACATCAAGAAACCTTGTGAGGATTTCCTTTTGGGCACTTGCTAAAGACAAAGTTTTGGAGAAATTGTTTTGAGATTTCTATTCAACCTTTGGTTCAAGATTCTTTAATCATCTTCATAAATCTACATTGGATCCTAGGTTGTATCCCTCCTTGTTACTTTTTTGTATTTCTTTACAGAAATTCTATGTTTGTAACTTGTGCAATAGTTTCTTAGAGTTTTTCTAGAATAGGTTTTTCTAGAGGGAGATTAGAGAAGGGTTGTTTCTCTAAGTCTTGATCACAAAGGGTCTATAGGTGTTAGATGTTTTGTTCTTAGTCTGGGATTGATTAAGAGTGATTGTAAAACTTGTAATAATAGATTTCATATAGTTAGATCCTAGCTTGTTGGTTAGGATACTGGATGTAGCTTCTCTTGAATTGAGAAGTGAACCAGTATAAATTCTATGTTGTTTTTATCTTCTCTAATCTTTTCTCTGGGTTATTGATTGTCATTCATTGGCTCAACTCTTTCATAATCAACATAAGCAATTTTATTGTAAATGCATTTCATAAAGATTGTAGGTTAATTGATCAAAGGCATTCTAAGTTTGATTTGTGATACGATCCATTAAACTCTAATTTTAAAGCAATATTTTTAAAGGGGCAAGAAGAACCAATTCATGACCCCTCTTAGTTTGTGTGATACAAAGGTAGAAAACCAAACATTTCACACCTTAGAGTCTTTGGCTGTAAATGTTTTGTTTTGAACAATGGGAAGGAATTTCTTGAAAAATTTGATGCAAAAGTTGATGAAGCAATCTTCCTTGGATATTCAATGCAAAGTAAATCATATAGAGTATTTAACAAAAGAACCTTATGCATGGAAGAATTTGTACATGTTATCTGTGATGAATTTAACTCCTCAAAAGAGGAAAAGAGTCTTGAAAATGATGCAGGACCATTTCCCAAGTTTGTCTATGAAGAATAGATCTAATTATATTAGTGTCTATGATGGATTTTTTTGTATAATACTAATCGATAGGGCCTCATTGGTAAATGCTACAAGATCTCGTACATTTGAACCCATCATTGTGGTTTGGAAGAAAATGTCATTACCAAAGAAACTGATGAGAGTAAAAAGGGTGAAACAAATGAAGAAGTTGACCTTCAACTCCAACTCAAAGGCCAAAAGACTGGAGAACTACAAGAGATATCTCCCTAGACAACATTATTGGTGAAGTATCTAAGGGAGTAGGCATTAGATCATCTCTTAAAAATTTATGTTGTGATATGGCCTTTGTATCTCAAATTGAACAAAAAAATATTGATCAAGCATTACTTGATGAACACTGGATACTTGCTATGCATGATGAACTAAACCAGTTCAAGAGAAATGAAGTATGGGAACTTGTTCCTAGACCTCCTTCTCATAAGCCAATAGGCACCAAGTTGGTGGCATCATTGTCAGAAATAAGGCCAGATTGGTTGCAAAGGGTTACAACCAAGAAAAAGGAATTGACTATGAAGAAACCTATGCCCCTGTTGCTAGGTTGGAAGCCATAAGATTGCTGCTTGCATTTGCATGCTTGATGGACTTCAAATTATTTCAAATGGATGTAAAAAGTGCCTTTTTAAATGGTTACATAGAGGAGGAAATTTTTTTTGATCAACCTCCTTGTTTTGTAGACTTCAAACATCCAAATCATGTCTTCAAACTTAAGATAGTCCTCTATGGCGTAAACATGCACCTAGGTCCTGGTATGAAAGATTGAGCAATTTTCTAATTAGTCAATCCTTCATAAAAGGACAAGTTGATAAAATTTTGTTCATCAAGAAATCTTCTAGTGATATATTACTTGTTCAAATCTATGTTGACGACATTATCTTTGGTTCTACTAACAACTCCTTGTGCAAGGAATTTTCATCTTCAATACAGAATGAGTTTGAAATGTCAATGATGAGAGAGCTAACATTCTTCCTTGGAATTCAAGTGAAACAATTGAAGAATGACACCTTTCTCAGTCAAGCCAAATATTGCAATGAGTTGATTAGAAAATTTGAAATGGATAAAAGCAAGGATGTTGCAACTCCAATGGCAACCACAACCTATCTTGACTATGATGAAAAAGGTAAAAAGGTAGATGAGTCAAGATATAAAGGAATGATTGGATCTCTGTTGTATCTGACTGCAAGTCATCCAGACATCATGTTGAGTGTGTGCCAATGTGTAAGATATCAAGTCAATCCAAAAGAGTCACACCTCACAACAGTCAAAAGGATCATTAAATACCTAAAATCAACTCCAAAAGTTGGTCTATGATATCCTAAAGGTGTATCTCTAAACTTAATTGGTTATTCAGATTCTGACTTTGCAGGTTACAAGTTAGATAGGAAGAGCACAAGTGGAACCTGCCATCTACTAGGAAGTTCCTTGATCTCATGGCACTGCAAAAAAAAATGGTCTTATGTTGCACTCTCAACAGCTAAGGCAGAATATATTGCTGCTGGTAGTTGCTGTGCTCAACGCCTTTGGCTCAAGCAACAACTTCAGGACTATGGTGTTGAAATGAATCAAATTCCATTGTTGTGTGACAACACAAGTGCCATCAACCTCTCCAAAAATCCAATTGTGCACTCCAGAACAAAGCACATAGAGATTAGACACCATTTCCTCATAGATCAGGTACAAAAGGGTAATTGCTCAATTGAATTCATTGATACAAATAATCAATTGGCTGACATATTCACAAAACCCCTAGCAAGAGATAGATTCTTCCTCCTTAGAAACATGCTAGGCATTCTTGATGAATCCAACATTGATTAGCATGTAAATGATGTGTTTGATACCATGAAACTTAATTCACAAGTACTTTATGCATTATACTTTGCAATTCATTTTTAATGAAAATCATTGTTCAATCTGCGTAATTCACTATGATAACTTCGATTATCACAAATGGTAATCAATTACCAAATGCCAAAACTAGGCCTTACTCACTGACATAATCGATTAATCCATGGATTAATCAATTACAATGTAAAAATTCACTACGTAATCGATTATACCAACGAATTAATCGAGTACATGAGGTTCAAGGGAATTTCTTCGCCCTGAGATAATTGATTACAATGAGCTTGTAATTTATTACGGCTGTAGAATCTAAAAATCTACACATCTTTTAATGCAAAATCAGAAGTCTTATCTTTTCAACTTCAGGTTCATTGAACCTAGACTTCATTGGGCTCCCTATTTGTAGCAATTCTGATTTGAAAATCAAATCTTTAACCTAATTTGGCTCTATAAATTCACACTCCAAGAGCCTACTCTCCTTACTCCAAAATCAATCCTCACTCCAAATTCACATTCAATTGAAACTGCTTTTATTTGGTTTATCTTATCTTCCTTTTCTTATTTCCCATTTAATGCTATATTTTGCCTTTGATAAGACAAAAGGGGGAGAAAAATAAATGTTGATTGAATTGAACAGTGAAAATTAACTCTTAATTGAACACTAAGGTTGGCTGATATGTAATTACAAGAGAAAAGGGGAGCAATAAAATGATTGAAACATTAATGCTTATGTTGTGTGTGTTGAAAATAAGGAACACTTCACACTTAACCAAGAGGGGGGTGAATTGGTTAAGCTTGGTAAATTAAAAATTTCTTCAATGAAAAACAGAGTTTTCCAAAACAAAATCAGAGTTTTATTTCCCTTTGGATCTTTATCACAAAACCAAATGAAAAACTTTATCCAAGATCAATCCAAAACTTGTTATGCCACAAGAATAGACTCACTAAACAGAGTACACTTCAAGAATGATCAAAAACACAGAATATAAATCAAGACAAAAGATTTATACTGGTTCACCTCAAAACCTATGAGGCTACATCCAGTTTCTTCTACTCAACACCAGAGTAGAGTTCCACTATTGCAAATATTCTTCTTACAAGCAATTACAAGCTTCTCTCCTTCAACCCTAGAAGAAGTTCAGAGATCTAAACCCTATTAGATCCTTAGAAGACACACCCACACTGAGAACACTACTCAGCTGTCCTTGGAGAAACCTTATCTCCTCTTGCAAGAAAACTCAATTTACAATAGACCAAAACTTACAAGAATTCAAATAACAGTTTACATCAACAAAGACAAGGAAAGATATCACCTGATAATCCAAGAATGAATGCAAAGTGAATGAAACTCAGGTTGATTAACTGATTACACAGCCATATGCAGTTCTTTCCTTATGCTTTGAATGAATGATGATACTTCACCTTCTTGAATCAAATA
>PYAF01001464.1:198518-231789 GCA_007407185.1 Glycine tomentella
ATTTGTTTTTCAAAGGCACGAAGAACAAAATAATCGATTCCAATATGTATGTAATCGATTACTTCAGTAAAACTTGGTTTTTCTAAAAGCTTAACCTTTTAAGTGCTACCTTTGATCAATTCTTTTAATCTAATAACCCTAGATGAATGAATAATGCATGACATGAAATGCACACTTGGATTATCAGATCATATACTCCTTTTTACATTTAATCAAATTAAACTTCAATGCTTTCCATGGTTCTTTAGTCTTTGGACATGTTGAAAGCTCAAAACTTCTTGAGACTTGAAACTTGTTCATGATGCTTGACTTCACTTGAATCAACAGTGTGTATTTCATTCTTCATGTTCCCTTTCCTATTAAAAAGTTTTATGCAAAGGATACTTGAAACTTGATCTTGGCTAGCAAGCTGACTTTCTTTCAAGTATCAAAGAATAGCTCCTGGAAACACTCTCCTGAAGAACACCAAACATCAAAATGTTCAATTGAATTTTGGCATGATCAAAGACAAAAAGGGGGAGATTATTAGACTCAGTGGGAGCAAAAGAGGATCCATGAAGCTGATGATCTTAGGTAATAATGTTTAGGCTTTTTACATGCCAATTCAACTAAATGACATTTGTAATTTGTGTATGAGTTTGTCTAAGTTGATGTCTCCTATGATACATTGCTTAAGTCTCATTCATGTTTTTGCATTCATGATTTTGCAAAGCAAAATTTCCTAAAAAACTTTTCTAAAACTCAAGTTTTTCATAACTTCATAAAAAGCTAAGTGTTCAATGTTTCAAGTTTTGGGAAAAACGTTTTCTCACTGATTTAATCGATTTCAAGCAAGTGGTAATCGATTACTTGAAAACAGAGCATATTTAATCGATTATGAGAATATGGTAATCGATTACTTGGCCCCTATTTTGATTAGAGCTTCTTGTGATAATCAATTACATGGCGTTTTAATCGATTACATTGTTCATCAGTTTTTTCAGAAAGCATGAAGAACACATTAATTGATTACTTAAGTGATTTAATTGATTACTAGCAGTTATAATTGTTTCTCTATAAATAGCTACTGCTTGTTTGCTCTTAGAACAACGAATTTTGAAACCCATTTTTTAGAGAAAAGTTACTAAGAGCATTTTAGTGTATGACCCACAAATCCTCAGGTTCAACAAACATCAAGAAACCTTTTGAGGATTTCCTTTTGGGCACTTGCTAAAGAGAAAGTTTTGGAGAGATTGTTTTGAGATTTTTGTTCAACCTTTGGTTCAAGATTTTTTTTAATCATCTTCATAAATCTGCATTGAATCCAGGTTGTATCTCTCCTTGTTTGTATTTATTTAAGAAATTTTGTGTTTGTAGCTTGTGCAATAGCTTCTTAGAGTTTTTCTAGAATAGGTTTTTCTAGAGGGAGATTAGAGAAGGGTTGTTTCTCTAAGTCTTGATCACAAAGGGTCTATAGGTGTTAGATGTCTTGTTCTTAGTCTGAGATTGATTAAGAGTGACTGTAAAACTTGTAAGAACAGATTGCAAATAGTTAGATCCTAGCTTGTTGATTAGGATACTGGATGTAGCTTCTCTTGAATTGAGAAGTGAACCAGTATAAATTTTGTGTTGTTTTCATCTTCTTTAATATTTTCTCTAGGTTATTGATTGTCATTCATTGGTTCAACTCTTTCATAATCAACAAAAGCAATTTTATTGTAACTGCATTTCATAAAGATTGGAGGTTGATTGATCAAAGGCATTCTAAGTTTGATTTGTGATACGATTAAACTCTGATTTTAAAGCAATTTTTTAAAGGGTCAAGAAGAACCTATTCACGACCCTTCTTAGTTTGTGTGATACTCATATTGTTTTCACTAAGGTCCTAAATTGGACAGAGTATATTTAACTTATCTCATTGAGAATAATTTAACGAGGGAACACACACAGACGCACACAAACAGACTGGAAAATATATAGCAGAATAAAGTACATACATATATGTGTGTGTGTGTGTGTGTGTGTGTGCGCGCGCGCTAATGCATGTGTAAATATAGAAATTATTTTTTGTTTTTTGAAGAATCAACAGTCTCAGGTGAACAAGGGTTCTTTACAGGCAGTGCTTTTGTCTCCAAAATTACAACAGATGTTGCAATAGCAATTATGAACAACAAAACCACATCAGATACAAGGTAATCCATTGATTATATAAGTTTGTGAATATTTTCAACCATTTAGTGCCTGATTATGTATATAGTATCAATAAAAGTGTCCAGCAATGTAAGATAAATAAGAATAATAGTTTTAGAGTTCATCTTTCCAAGTTCCAACAGAGAAATTCTTAAAATCATGCATTTTCAATTTTCTTTTGTACAGAGAATATTTTTAATCCTAAAAAAGAAGTTGCTTGTTTGATAAACACTTATATAAATATGGATAATTAAAAACAAAGACTACCCATTATGCTAAAATCTCACACCAGCTATGTATATGGTCAAAGTACTCCTTTTAATAATGACTTGGGCAATTTGACCCCAACTCCCTGACCCAGATTTTGAAATAACTTCAACCCAGTCCATTCTAAATTCAAATATGGTATTAGGTCCTATCCCAATTCTAATATGTTCAGTCACCCATAGTCCACAAATGTTCTGTCCTGCCAATTTCACACTTCATGTATCCAATCTTGACAGTAAGGGGAGTGTTATGATCCCACATTGGCTAGATATATGGTCAAAGTACTCCTTATAATAACAAGGGCAATCCTACTTTGATCTAGCTTTTACAATCAAGTTATGTGTAGTTTGTTCTCATGTTTAATAAGGTCAATATAAACTATAGGGGCCATAACAATGAGAATACCTTATTCCACATAATATGAAGATTAAAGTGTGAAGATTGTTCGAAGTTTGAACAAGAATACTCAAGACAAATAAGGATTACAAGGTTTTTACGTCACATCCAGCACAAACATACATACAAACATCAATAAGGAAGCCTCAAATTTTGGAAGTCATGTACTTATCAAACATGCTGACATGTACACCATCAGAATCCACATGCATTTAAAAATCATTATACACCACACCCAAGGACTAACATATCCATTTAAAGGAAAATAAATATGCAAAGAAAAATTTTTTGAATTGGACATATAGAATTGTAATATAATAATCTTGCCTTACTGAGCTGAAATTCTAATTTTGGTGGTAGAACAATACCAAACACACTTAATAAATTGAATTTAACTTTGGACTTTTGGTCTATATTATGGAATTGTAATATAAGAGAATCTTATGACTGACAAGGAAACTAAAATATGGAACAGTGTGTTTGACAAAGCTGAGAAGGTAGTAGGCATCGAGAGAGGAAGCATCAGGGCAATTGTTCTGATAGAAACACTTCCTGTAGTGTTTCAAATGGATGAAATTTTGTACGAGCTGAAGGAGAATTCAATGGGTCTGAACTGTAGGCGTTGGGATTACATTTTTAGTTATACTAAGACCTTCCAGGCTCATCCAGATCGCCTCTTACCAAACAGGGTCCTAGTTGGCATGACTCAACACTTCATCAAGAGCTATGCTGACCTCCTCATCAGGATGTGCCATAGGTATGTAATGGTATGTAATGGAACTACTCTGCTTTACCACTGATAGGCATGCATATTTATTTTTAAGCAACTCTAACTTCACAATAAAAAGGGTAATTTTAGATTACAAACCATAACATCTTAGAGGGTTGGTTGCTAACTGAACAGTGCCACATAACATCTTAGATGTTTCACAGTTGCTAAATGTAGTCACAGACACATCTATGATAGAGGCAATAAAAGGTGCAATAAGTTGAAACTATAAGTTGTTAACCTTTAGAATCACACCACGTCGTGCCGCCGCGAGATCAACAGCACCTTCAGAGTTTCAGCATCGTGCCTCCACGAGATCGAAAACACCTTCAGAGTTTCCCAACAGCGCCGCCATGAGATTGACAGTGACAGTGAGAGTCACACTGTGCCGTCGTGAGAATGCAAATGGTGACGAGTTTCAGGGCCGCGAAAAGGTTCAAGTGAGGGAGTTGAGGGAGTTGAGGGAGAAAGGGTTTCGAGTGAGAGAAAGATTGCAAAGTGAGGGAGGTGACGGTTTAGACGCCAAAGAAATACTTTCTAAAATATACAACAACATTGATTTTTTCAAAAAATTGATGTTACTGGAAAAAACTTAACATCAATTTCTAAATAATCGATGTTATTTTTAAGAAACTCAAATTTGATGTTGGTAGTATAATATTAACATCGATTTTTGACAAACCGATGTTGAGTTTCTTATGATAATATCGATTTTTTAAAAATTGATGTCAAGTTTAGCCAGTAACATTGATTTTCTGAAAAACTGATGTTAACGATATCCTTTTATTTACAAAAATGTTACCATGAGTAATTTAACATTGGTATTTCTTATAATCAATGTTAAATTGCCGATGTTGAATGTATCTTTTGTAGTTGTGATCGCTCCTATAAGTTGCAAAAGTATCAAGAGATACCATTTGAAAATCCCACTTGTGAGAATATTATGTGTAGTCTTTTGAATTGGACTTTGAGTCCACGTGGCATGCCAAGGGAATTGCTAATCAGACTAGCACTTCTCTAGTCAAACTAGACTAGTGAGTTGACCAAGGAAACAATCAAATGTGCCCTATGCCAATGAATTGTTTGGAAAGAGTCTCATGTGGTATTTTTTTTTTGTTTTTAAAATTGCCCTACAAGGCTGAATCTCTCATATTTACTTTTTTGTGTTCATTACTAAACATGGCGAAGTATGATTAAAAAAATAATGTGTTTTAAATATGTAATCAATAATTTGATTCTCAAATCTTCAGCATATCAAATGCATATCTTAGTTTCACTCTTTGTTTTGATTAGAACATTACTTAATTAGAAAAAGAAAGAGAAATTTTAGTGTTTCACCAGAAGTTATACAATAAAGGAAAAACAAATTAATTACATTGTTGAAAAGAAGAAAAAACATTTAGATCTTTCGCTTCTTTAATGCCAAAAATCCTTCGAAAACTATTCTGTGACTAAAACTAAAATTTATTTGTATGGGAGAAAAAAGAAATTTGAAATATACAGTTTTCTTTTTGTAGAGATAAAGTGATGAACGATGATCTTTGAATTTATTCCCATAGATATATATAAAAAATAGAATGTTTTTATATAATTTTTTTATATATTAAAAAACATTGACATTAGTGGATACACAAAAACTTGAAAGTCTAGAATTTTTATTCTTAGTAACATTTATAGCTTTCCGGATACACATCATGCATAGATCTTAGTTTCTATTGCACATGGCAATGATTTTAGAAACGGACAAAAAGTATCACAGCAGTTTATTTTTGGTGTTATCACAACAAATTGTTGTTTATTTATCTAAATGTTTTGCTCGAAAAGATATATCACCCAAAAGTAAAACAACTATAACCATATTTGTCTTATATATTTTTATTTTTATGCATGGCTTTACATCAAAAACAAAATCAAAAATTAAAAAATGACTTCTATAAATTAAAACTATTTTTTTACTGAACAAATTAAACTATTAGAAAATGGTCATAACGATTTTGATTAATTTGCTGGTCATTATATTTTTTACCCCAAAGTTGAAACTTTTCTACAGATCTTACCGTCTTTAAATATATATCGAATTATATAACTTAATTAAGTAGAGTATTTGCATATAAAAAAAATTAACCAAAGGTTGACGTAATAAAGTAATATTTTGTTGTGTTTATATTTGTTAAAATGATTATTAAATAGGAAAATTCGTCTTCAATTCTTATGTTTTACAAATTTTTCTTGATTTAAGAGCCGTCACACGTTCTGAGCGGAATTTTTAGTATGTAATTCAATGATTAAGTAACACCCATACAGAGGAAAAAATATAAAGGAAATGCTGAAAAAGCATGTAAACTTAGTACAAGTATCCAAATTCACGGGAAAAAGAAGAGAGAGAGAGAATAATGTGTCCAAACCCCTTAATGACTCGATCTATCAAAAGAATGGAGTACCTTGTAAATGCTGATAAATTTATTCTTTTATATAAAAAATGAAAATTTAAATTTTTGTCTCAAAAAATATAAAAAGTGTGACAAATTCATCCTTCTGTTAAATTCCGTATGTTCTCGTTAATAAAAGAACTTACATGGCAAAAAGGACAAAAATATCAAAAAATGATTGTCGACATGGTTGTTGAATAAATTTTGGATAAAAATATCAATAAGTTATCATTGGACGAAAATGTCACTAAGTTACCATTGGATCAAAATGTCACTAAGTTACCATTTGACCAAAATGTCAGTAATTTTTCATTGGACCAAAACATCAGTACGTTTCTATTAGACCAAAATGTCATTAAGTAACCATTTGACCAAAATGTCAATAATTTTCTATTGGATCAAAATGTGAGTAATTTTTTGTTGGACCAAAATGTCAATACATTTCTATTGGACTAATTTTTCATATCCCAAATTTTGTTTCATTTAAGGATAAAATATAATTTAAGGGTAATCTCTCCTTTTTTATTGTTGCAAGCATAATAATAACATTACAATAATTACTTTAAAAAATAAGGAAGCAAACATAAGTTAAAAAAACATAATAATAACCATAATTTGTCTGTCACAATAGAAAATATTCAAAATAAATATTCATACACTATTGTGACATATTATTATGATTATTAATCAATATTATGGTTATTATTATGTTTCTTTTAACTTATGTTTGTTTTCCTATTTTTTTAAGTGATTATTGTAATGTTATTATTATGCTTGCAACAATAAAAAAAAAAAAAGGAAAGAAGATTTACCCTTAAATTATATTTTAGCCTTAAATAAAATGAAATTTGAAGTATGACAAATTAATCCAATAGCAACGTACTGATATTTTGGTCCAACAAAAAATTACTCACGTTTTGATCCAATGGAAAATTACTGACATTTTGGTCAAGTGGTTACTTAATGACATTTTGGTCCAATGAAAATGTACTGACATTTTGATCCAAAAAAAAGTTACTGACATTTTGGTCCAATGAAAATTTATTGACATTTTGGTCTAATAGTAACTTACTGATATTTTGGTCCAATAGAAAATTACTGACATTTTCATCTAATGGTAACTTACTGACATTTTCATCCAAAATCTATTCAACAATCATGTTTACAATCATTTTTATGACATTTTTGTACCTCTGTGTCACGTAAGCTCTTTCATTAATGATAACTTTGACAAAAGCTAACAGAATGATGAATTTGTCACACTTTTTTCACTTTCAGGGGCTACAATTTAAATTTTCATTTTTGAGGAGTAAATTTATCAACATTCTACACATTTAAGGACGAAAATGACTGTTTATCCTTTTTTTTATTATCAAACTACAATGTTAATTACTTGTTTACCTAAGAGATAGACTTTCTTTTTTTGGTTACTCCTAATAGATGGACTTTAATTTGACGAGAGATTTTTTTGTTGTTGTACTCTTATACTCGTAATGATCAGTGATCCAACTCGAAGTTAATAAAGAATTGAGATGAAAAGTATTTAGATAAATGATCAAAATATTTAATGTATCAATAATCAATAAATCAAAAACATATTAATTCTTTTTTTTTTCAGTACTAACATAATTATACATTAAAAATTATTAGTCTATATGAAGAGTACTAAATATTTCACAATAATGTACCAAAAAAGATATGTAATATTTTCAAAATAGGGGAGGGGGGAAGTTATCTAAAACAAACTTGTTTTTAAAGGTAACAAGTAAAATTGTGTATCCACACGTAAATTAGTGAATTAAAATTATAATTATTTTCAGTTAAGCTAATAATTAATATGTACCTTTTTTTAACCATTGTAATTAGCATCACAAAATGTTATAGATGTTATATTTTATCCTATGTATATTGTTGTTAGTGACACTTTGAGATTAATCTTGTTAATGAAATGATATTTATTTTTATATACTTCGTATGGTCCATTAAGAGTGATCATATCACCGCGGCTATTATTATGTACGCATAAAAAAATTTGAAAAAAATACGAAACTACGTCTGTTATCAACAAAGAACTGTCTTAGAAAAGAACATTCTAAGACGGTCGTAAACTATAACCGTCTTAGAAAGTCATATTCTAAGACGGTTGTTACGTATCAACCGTCTTAGAAAGATCCCTTCTAAGACGGTTGTAGTGTAACAATCATCTTAGAAAGCTATCTTCTAAGACGGTTGTTATGTAACAACCGTCTTAGAATGTGACTTTTTAAGACGGTTATGGTGTAACAACCGTCTTAAAAAGTGACATTCTAAGACGGTTAGTAGTTAACAACCGTCTTAGAAAACCATTTTCTAAGACAGTCGTTAACCGACTTTAAAAATTTTACTTATCAACGACACTTATAACAATGACGGTTGTTCAACCGACGTAGAAAGGGGTAAAGAACCGATGTAAAAAAGCCTATTTTGTAATAGTGAGATAAGAACAAAGGTTCTACATATTCACAAAAAAACTATCTATATAGGTAGAGACGAAAAAAGAAATCTCGAAGTAATTCGTAGAGTTCAATAACTATTATTATTTTCAATTTGGAATTCTTATTAACTAAAAAAGGTTAAAGAATAAAAGAATTTTATATTCTATATATAGAAAAAATATAGAAAATTAATAAAATTCAAATTTTTATAAATACCTAAAATTTTACTTATCTAAAACCATGTTGATTGCCGTCAAAAAATAAAAAACTATGTTAAGAAAACAAACATAAATTTAAAGTCAGGATTAATACACTTAAAATTATAATTATATATTAATTTCGGATCAAATGTAACTTCTGTTCTGCTAAAACACATCCTATATCTCTTCAGATCAGAATCCCTTAAAAGAAGTTAATTAGAATTTTTTTATTCTTAGTTAATTAATAAGAGATACTTATTCTGCTTCTTTGATATCTAGGGTAAAAATCACAGCTTGATTTAAAAGCTGTATCTGATGCACGCGCAGAAAATATCAGCTGTATCACATAAAGACAGATGCTATACCAAAACGTGATTTTATTGTAGAAAGTATATCAATTAATGTATGTATTGATTAGACTCTATTAAATGTGGTATAACTTACTCTAAATCAACTTAGCTTGTATGAGAGGCTCATAAAGGTAACTTTTTCTATCACCTAAAAGATTTTATGTAGAAGAAAAAGAATGGAACTCAAGACCGAGTGTCTAATCTAAATATCCCTAGCTATCTTGAAATTTCTAGATAAGCCAAAAAGATATTATTAAAGATAAAGGTAAATATATCCCTGTCTTGATTAATCACGTAGCTTCTGATTAAACTTCAAAGAAACTTAAATTAAATATTGGTTTGTTTGTAAAGATTAACGATTAAATTGAATTTAGCTACTTTACATTATTTCTTCAAATTCGTACAAATCTCACGTAGAGTTCACCAATAACAATCTTCCGCAGTGCAAAGGAATGATTAAGATTCCATTTTGTAAATGTTGTCCTTCTGAAATTGTTTCATGGGTATTGCAACCCTTGATGGAATAAATAGAATGTTGCTTGCTCAAATGTGGTAAAAGTGTTCAACTGTCAGATAATAAGAATCATCAGAAAATTTTCATGAATATCTAAACTTAATTAAAGTGTATAAAATAACTAAAACATATTCACAAGAAGTAGCTCGTAGAGCTAAATCAATAAATTTCAAAATAGAAAATGTACCAAAAGGTTGGAATATATGGAAAAAAAAAGGATGGTATAGAATTTATTTTTTTAATGAAGGATGATAGAATTTTTTAATAATTTATATTTGAACCTTCAGTTATGAATTGATTAATTAACTTAGTTATGTTGGATATGGCTCATCATTCGCAGTCAGATGACAACCCTTCTTGTTGGCGGGGTCAGCAGAAAGCCAACTGGGGAGTTTGGGTTAGGGTACTGTTGTGGGCCTCTGATTCTTTGTAATATTTTACTTTTATTAGTAGTTTGGGCTAGGGCCCATGAATAGCTACTGTTAGGGTTTCTTTTAATCCTATTTATAATCCCCTTGTAAACTGAGTGACTTGTAACGAGTGGCAGTGAGAAGATTATAGTACAGACAAGCTGGACGTAGCCTACATTGGGTGAATCAGGGTAAAATACTGTGTCATATTTCTCTTCCCTATTCTCTTTTCTGTTTTTAGATTTGTGTGTGATTGTCGATTTCCAACAAGTTACTCATAATAATTTTAGAAAGAGTATCCCATGCTGCATCATAATTAAGTAATTTGACATGTAGTTATCAAAATCAAATTCTTGAAGCTATTTATTTATTTATTTTTAAAACATTAATTGAAAGTGCTTTTCCAGCAAGGATATGAATAACTTAAAATTAGAGACCGAAATATTGTGATTTCTAACTCTATTCTTGTTAAATAAATAACTTAATATTTATTTATTTATTTTTAATACTTTAATTATATGAAACTATATCTATTAGCTAGCTCAATATTGATTAACTATAACTCTATTCTTGTTATCAAATTATTATTTTTAATCATCAAAAGGTAAAAATGTATATTAATGTGTATAGGGCATAAAGATACTCAAACCTCTATATATATACTCGTCAAACTATCAATTCATGTCATGAGCTCAATTAATTGCTACATTAAAAAGAAGCATTAATAGATAGTAAATTAAAATTAAATAGAAGCTAGGATAATGTGTAACAATGTACTGAGTGTGCTTTACGGTCAAGAAACCTTTAACTTGCACTACTAAAAAAACAGCTTTTAACATCCTTATGTTAACATCGATTTTTTAAAAAAACTAATGTTAACGAAAACACGGTGGCAAATTCGTAATTAAAATGAGCAATTTAACATCGGTTTTCAAGTTTTTTAAGAAAACCGATGTTAAGGTGAACTAGTTAACATCAGTTTTCAAGTTTTTTAAGAAAATCGATGTTAAGGTGAACTAGTTAACATCGGTTTTAAGTTTTTTTTTAAGAAAACCGATGTTAAGGTGGACTAGTTAACATCGGTTTTTAGGTTTTTAATAAAACCGATGTTAAGGTGTACTATTTAACATCAGTTTTTGAATGAAAATCGATGTTGTTCTTGTTATTATAACACATCTGGCCCCCAAAACAAATACCACCACTGTCGCACACTTCTCTTTTCCCTCATCCCTAACCTCAACTCTCATACTCGCTGGCCATTTTGCATCCCTAACCTCAGCTTTTACGCTCGCAACCTCAGTTTCACTATCTTCCAAAGTTGAAGCAAATAACGCTCTCGCTACCTCATCCCAGGCCTCATCCCTAACCTCGCTCTCGCACGTACGCTCTCGGTTGCAGTTGAAGCAAACCACGCGTCTCCATCCTGTTGAATTCAGGGGGAGTTGCTTGAAGCATAAGCCAAGATTCATTCAAGACTAAAGTTTTGAGCTTTCAAACATGCAAAGGACAACTTGGAGATTAATTAGGATAAAATGTAAGAGAAAATCAATTCTGATGATCCTAAAGCATTGCATTCATTCTAACTCACAAATAACTTAAAATGGTTTGATAAAAATCACAAGGCTTTCATAAAATGGTTAAGTTTCAAACTTGATTCAAAGTTTTTGGAAAAATGATTTTCTTATTGTTTTAATCGATTACAATATCGTATTAATCGATTATTTTGTTCTTCACTTATTCTGGAAAAGCTTTCATGAACATTATTATCGATTACATATCGGATTAATCGATTATTATACCTTTGGTTTTTAGAAAACTGCCTTGTTGAACATTTTAATCGATTACCTATGAGTAGTAATCGATTACATGCTTGAATATGTATTTTAAGAAATGCTGGGATCATCGATTACCAGTATATTGTAATCGATTACATAGGCTTATATGAAAATAGCCACTCCCTGCTTTAATCGATTACCATAGGTGGTAACCTATTACATGTTGTGTTTAAATTCTAAGTTTTGTACTAGATAATCGATTACCTAGATAAGTAATCGATTACGCTGTGTAAATCAGAAAGGCTATGGCTCCTGCTTTAATCAATTACCATTTCCAGTAATCGATTACATAGTGTATTTTGAAAATCATGGATCTTCTGTCTTAATCGATTACAATACGGAATAATTGATTATTTGCTCCGTTATAGAAATTCCAGAAAAGCTTATGAACATTTTAATCAATTACATTCTTGGATTAATCGATTACATAAGCAAAACAATCGATTATCAGGCGCGTATTAATCAATTATTTATGTTACGTTTTTCTGTTATAAATAGGAAATCACTTTGCTTGATTTTGTAACGTTGAATATTGATACCCATTGAGCCAAAATAGTTCTAAGAGCCTTTCTAAGTGTTTTCAAAGTTTTTTTAAATGCTTGCTCTGTTTCTACATTGATCATGAGTTTGTGAGCCAATCTTGAGCAAGATTTCATTCAAGATTAAGGGAAGCTAATTTAACTTGCTAATTCAACCTGTGTTAATCCATCATATGCATTGTTAATCATTGGATCATCAGGTTGTTTCTCTCCTTAATCTTTCTGTAATTTTGGTTTTGATTATTGGAGGTAATTTTTTTTATTGTCTATTGTAATTGGGTTTCTTTCTTGTAAACTAGAGATAGTGTTTCTCTAGGGGTTGTGTTGAGTAGTGTTCTCAGTGGGTTTGTTTCTAAGAATCTAATAGTGTTTTAGATTTCTCAACTTTATCTAGGGTTGATAAAGGAAGACTTTGTAATTACTTGTAAGAACAGAAAATAGCAATAGTCGAACTTCATTCTAGTGTTGAGTGGAAGAAAACTGGATGTAGCTTCATAGTATTTGAAGTGAACCAGTATAAATCTTTTGTGTATTGATTTTCTATTTCTGTCTTGATCATATTCTGTGTATCTTGTTTGTTTGGGTGTGTTTATCAATTACTTTAAGTTATTGGATACATTGGGCTGAGCATTTGATTGAATATGGATTCTTGGTTTCAAAAGTGATAAAGATTCTAAGGGAAACTCTGATTTTGTTTAAGAAAATTTTAATTTACCAAGCCTAACCAATTCACCCCCCTTTTGGTTAAGTGTGAAGTGTTCCTATATTTTACAATTGGTATCAGAGCTGGTTCTTGAAAGTTATTCAAGATCACTATTTTTTTCAAAAAATGAATACTTCACAAATAACCTTCAAGGAAGGTGCTTCTTTAAACAGACCTCCTTTGTTTGGAGGGGAGCATTTCAGTTTTTGAAAAAATAGGATGAAGATCTTTATTCAATCTAATGATCTAGGTACTTGGAATGCAATTGAAAAAGGTCCTAGGGTACCTATCAAAATTGTTGATAATAACATGATTCCCAAAGATTGGGATGAGATGAATGATGAAGAAAAGATGATTACTTAGTATGATTTTAAAGCCAAGAATATGATAACTTCTGCTCTTTTTTCTTCTGATGAATTCTTCAGAACAGTTAGATGTACCAGTGCCAAGGAGATGTAGGAGATGCTAAAGATCACCCATGAAGGAACTGAAGAAGTGAGGAGATCAAGAAAGCACCCCTTGATACATGAATATGAGATGTTCAAAATGAACCAAAATGAAAGCATCTCTCAACTCCAAACAAGATTCACATACATAGTGAATCATCTTTTGGGACTTGGGAAGACCTTTGATGTTGAGGAATTGAACATCAAAATCTTGAAGTGTCTCACTAGAGCATGACAACCAAAAGTGACATCTATCAAAGAATCTAAAGATCTTTCACAAATGACCATGGCTGCTCTCTTTGGTATGTTACTTGAGTGTGAATTATAATTATCTCAACTAACCTTTGGTGAAGATGCAGATAGAAAAGGCAAAGGAATTGCACTAAAAGCTCCAACACCTAAGGTGGAAAAAGAAGAAAACTCAAGTGATGAGGAAGATGAAAAAAGCATGAACTTAATTGTGAAAAAGTTCAGCAAGTTTCTAAAGAAGAATAAAGGCAAAAGATTCACAAGAAATAACAAGAGCAATACCAACAACAACACTAGCAACATCAAGAAGGTTGACAACAACTTCACATGCTTTGAATGTGGCAAACCTGGCCACATAAAGTCAGAATGTTCAATCTACTTGAAGAAACAACAAAGTGACAACAAAGGCAAGAGAGAAGCAAAGCCAAGAAGAGCCTATATTGCTTGGGAGAACAATGATTCTACAACTTCCGAATCCTCCACTGAATTAGAGGAAGCTAACATGTGTCTTACTTCAATTGTCAATAAAGAGAATGATGATCTCTTAGATGAAGAAGATGAGGTAACCTCTGAACTTGATCAAGCTATTTTTGCTTTTCAAGAGATGCATAAAGAGGCTAAAAAGCTTGCTAAATCCAACAATAAGCTTAAGAAAAATATTGAGAATCATCTTGCAAAAATAATGGAATTACAAACTGAAGTTTGTAACTTGAAGGAAGAAAATGAGAAACTTACTTCAAGCTACAAATCAAGTGGTTGTGTTTGTGCCTCTTCCTCTATAACTATTGACAAATATGAAATGCTACAAAAAGTTTTTGATGAGTATAAACTTAATCAAGAAGAAAAGTATATGCAAATTGTTTCAAAGAACAATGAGTTGATTGATATCTTGGAAAAACTCAACAAAGGAAAATGTGATTTGAATGATATGTTGAGTGCTCAAAAACAGTTTGGTGACACTTCTGGATTGGGGTACAAAAATAGTTTTAAAAATGTTCAAAAGACAACATTTGTGCTCCCAAAACAGAAGAAGAAGAAGAAGAAGAAGAAGAAGAAACCAAGATTTAATCAAAATAGGTTCTTTAGAAATTCATATACAGCTGTTGTTTGTCACTATTGTATGGAGAGAGGACATACATCTTACCAATGTTTTGCAAGAAGATTCTATGTACCAAATGGTGAGTGTATTTGGGTGGAAAAGAAAAAGCAAGCAACTAACCCCTTTGGACCAACCTCAAATGGGTACCTTCTCCTATAAAGTGATTTGTTCCTTTTGTAGGTGTGTCTTAGAGCAAGCTTTTCCTTATGGTATCTTGACAGTGGCTGCTCAAGACATATGACCAATGATAAGTCCTTACTAAAAAATCTTACACTTAAAGATGGGGGCTATGCTACTTATGGAGACAACAACAAAGGGAAAATTATAGGTGAAGGAAACATTGGTGACAACTTGAACACAAAAATCAGCAATGTACTCTATGTTGAAGGCTTAAAGCATAATCTACTAAGCACAAGCCAATTATGCGATAAAGGTTTTAAAATTTCTTTCAATCAAGATTGTTGCATGATATGTGATGGTAAAAGTGGAGAAGTAATCCACATTGGCCAAAGAAAAGGTAACATTTATTTGCTTTCCATTGACCATGCATTTTTCCACAAGACTACATGCTTAATGAGTAAGTTAGATGAAACTTGGTTGTGGCATAGGAGAGCTAGTCACATTAACATGCACCATATGAATAAACTTATTAAAAAGGACTTGGTAATTGGTCTCCCGAAACTCAAATTTGAAAAGGACAAACTTTGTGATGCATGTCAAAAGGGGAAACAAACCAAAATCTCTTTTCAAAGTAAAAACATTGTTTCCACCTCTAGACCACTTGAATTACTGCACATTAATTTGTTTGGTCCTTCTAGAACCATGAGTTTAGGTGGTAATTACTATGGACTTGTTATTGTTGATGACTACTCTAGATTTACTAGGACTTTGTTTTTGAAATCCAAGAGTGATGTTTTCCATGCTTTCAGAAAATTGGCCAAACTTGTTCAAAATGAGAAAGGTTGTAAAATTATCTTAATTAGAAGTGACCATGGTGGAGAATTCCAAAATGAACATTTTGAAAAATTCCTTGAAGAAAATGGAATTAACCACAATTTTTCAGCTTTAAGAACACCCCAACAAAATGGTGTTGTGGAGAGGAAAAACAGATCACTTGAAGAAGGTGCAAGAACACTTCTAAATGAGACAAATCTACCAAAGTATTTTTGGGCTGATGCAGTAAGTATTGTTTGTTACACTTTAAATAGATTACTCATAAGACCCATCTTGAAGAAAACACCTTATGAGTTGTACAAAGGAAGGAAGCTCAATATTTCTCATTTAAGAACTTTTGGCTGCAAGTGTTTTGTTTTAAATAATGGGAAAGAATCACTAGGAAAGTTTGATGCAAAGGTTGATGAAGCCATATTTCTTGGATATTCATTGTAAAGTAAAGCATATACAGTTTTCAACAAAAGAACCATGTGCATGGAAGAATCTGTCCATGTAATTTGTGATGAATCTAACCCCTCAAAAGAGGAAAAAGATTGTGATAAAGATGCAGGTCAATTTGAGCAAAATGTCCAGCTTGAGAAATTATCTATCAATGAGAAAAGTGAACCTAGTGCTGAAGAAATTCCATCAACTTCCAACCAAAGGCCAAAAGAGTGGAGAACTACAAAAGACCTCTCACTAGACAATATTATTGGAGAAGTGGGAGTCTCTACTAGATCTTCTCTTAGAAATTTATGTTGTGATATGGCTTTTGTATCTCAAATTGAACCTAAAGATATTAACCATGCCTTACAAGATAAACATTGGATGCATGTCATGCATGGTGAACTGAATCAATTCAAAAGAAATGAAGTTTGGGAACTTGTTCCTAGACCATCATCAATTATGCCTATTGGTACAAAGTGGGTTTTTAGGAACAAACTTGATGAAAGTGGAATCATAGTAAGAAACAAGGCTAGATTGGTTGCTAAAGGTTACAACCAAGAGGAAGGCATTGACTATGAGGAAACTTATGCTCTAGTTGCAAGATTGGAAGCAATTAGGCTATTACTTGCATATGCATGCTTAATGGGTTTCAAACTTTATCAAATGGATGTCAAAAATGCCTTTTTAAATGGTTACATAGATGAGGACATTTATGTTGAACAACCTCCAGATTTTTCTGATTTTACACATCCTAATCATGTTTTTAAACTTATAAAGGCCCTCTATGGTCTGAAACAAGCTCCAAGATCATGGTATGAAAGATTAAGTAAGTTCCTACTTGATCAATCTTTTGTAAGGGGAAATGTTGATAAAACCTTGTTCATCAAAAGGCATAAAGGTGATATCCTATTGGTTCAAATCTATGTTGATGACATTATTTTTGGTTCAACTAATCAAATGCTTTGTAAAGAATTTTCTGCAGCTATACAAAATGAGTTTGAGATGTCTATGATGGGAGAGTTAACATTCTTTCTAAGACTTCAAGTTAAACAAATGAAGAATGGAACTTTCCTCAATCAAAGTATTGCCTTGAAGTCATCAAGAAGTTTGAAATGGAGAAAAGCAAAGATGCTGCAACTCCAATGACAACTTCAACATACCTTGATTCAGATGAAAAAGGGAAGAAAGTGGATGAATCCAAATATAGAGGAATGATTGGTTCTTTACTATACGTGACAGCTAGTAGACCAGATATTATGCTAAGTGTTTGCTTGTGTGCAAGATATCAAGCAAATCCAAAAGAGTCTCACCTTACAGCAGTCAAAAGGATCATCAAATACCTCAAGGCAACACCCAAAGTTGGGCTATGGTATCCTAAGGGTGCACCAATAAATTGGATATTCTGATTCTGATTTTGCAGGATGTAAACTTGATAGGAAAAGCACAAGTGGAACTTGTCATCTTCTTAGAAGCTCACTCATACCATGGCATTGCAAGAAACAAGCTTGTGTGGCTTTGTCAACTACTGAGGCTGAATATATCTCAGCTGGGAGTTGTTGTGCTCAAAGCCTATGGCTTAAACAACAATTGCAAGACTTTGGAGTTGATCTTAAGGAGATACCACTACTTTGTGACAACACAAGTGCAATAAATATTTCAAAGAATCCTGTCATGCACTCAAGGACCAAGCACATTGAAATTAGGCATCACTTCATAAGAGACCATATGCAGAAAGGTAACATTAAGATTGATTTCATTGATACAAACAATCAATTGGTTGACATATTCACAAAACCTTTGGCTAGGGACAGATTTTATGCTTTAAGAAACATGCTAGGTATACTTGATGAATCTAACTTAAACTAGCTTGTTTGATCATGCTTTTTCATACTTGAATTCAACCCATTGCTTAAAACATCACAAAAAGTTGTCACAACTTCGAAAAAGCTATGTTATCTGATATTTTCTCTGTAATAATCGATTATTTTCATTAAAAGTCATATTATTTTTTATTTTTTAGCTATTGTAATCGATTATAGCTAAGTGGTAATCGATTATTCTCTTATTTCTGGAAAATTGTTCTTCCTAGAGTAATCTATTACGAATCGGAATAATCGATTACAATGAACAAACATGTTATTTTCAATTTTCAAACTTCCTGGAATAATCGATTACACGTCGGGATAATCGATTACATGAGCTCTGATACTTATTTGGATTTCTATCTTAACTGATATAATCGATTACTGAAGCATATAATCGATTACACATCATCTTCAACCTCTGAATGCTTACAAAATAATCGATTACCTAACGAGATAATCAATTATTGTGTGTTAATTTTGTTTTCTGATTGTTCGAAATAATCGATTATGTTAAATATTAATCGATTATTTAAGCTGTTATTTGATTTCTGACAGTTTTTTCTAGGTTTAGTAACTGCCCAATCCAATCAATTTCGTATCTAGTCATCATTGATTGGTGTTAACTGTCTCTAACAGCTATATTTTTGAATAATTTGAACGTTGGTGCTTGATTTTTACCTATAAATACTTGCTTTGTATCAATATTTGTCTTTGCACCAGCATCTCTATCTTCTCTTGCTTTCTTTTTGTCTTAGTCATCTGTGTCTATAATCTCTTATCTGTGTCCTTATTCTCTACACAATATGTCTACCCCAAAACGTGTTAGAATTGGTAAAAGAGAGGTAGGGGAGTCTTCTTCCAACCCACAGCCTCAACCACCCCCAAATAGGTTGGACATTTGGTTTAACAAAGAATATGACAAAATGAACTATCTGCAGTTCAATGCAACCAAGCCCATTAGTTCCCCTAAGTACCTTAGCCTTGACTGGTTCATAAAGGAAGGATTTATATTTCCTGCCTACATAGAAGCCCAAGGCCTTAGGTCTTTTGTTGAAATGAAGGGTACTTACTACCCTGACTTGGTAAAGGTTTTCTATACCTGTGCCAAGGCATCCATGAATAGGAACCTTAAGTCTGTTGTCAAGGGAGTTGAGATGGAAATAACTCCTGAATTACGGGAAACAATTGTTGGGGTAGTATGTGAGGGGGAGAGAAAATTTGAAGAGAATCCTCAAGGTTATAATAAGATGGATACCTATAGAGGTATGCTAATTAACCCTGATATGAAATTGAGGAATAGGTTGGGAACTGGCCCAATGACTCCTGAGGACAGGCTCCTCCATTATATTCTCACCTACGTCATCACTCCAAGGGCAACAAACCATGCCCAAGCAACTGATGAAGACCTACAACTTGTGTATGGTTTAAAGCATTCTATACCCATGAATTGGGTAATTATCTTTCAAGAGATTATGTTAAAATCCAAAAGGCTTGTCAACTATCCCTTTCCTTATCCTATTCTAGTCTCTAGATTCATTGATCATTTAAAGATTGATGTAACCAATGAGGTGATGGACAACACCAACTCCTCAAACAGCCTTATCCAAGAAAAACATCTATCCAAGCTTGGATTAGTGAAGACACCAGATGGATGGGTAATGGCAGGGAAACAACAGCAAGTGCCTCCACAAGTGCCACAACCTGATCATGCTGATGTTGGTGATCAAGAGGCCATCTCTGGAGACTCAAGGGAATATGAACAACCTATCTATAATCAATTTGAGTCCCTAATGCTGGCAAAGATGGATGGGCTGCTCAGCATGCATCATGAATTCAGGGTTGAGACTCAAAGCTCTTTTAGAGATATCAATGATAGGCTAGATAATATAGAATCCACTCTTAGAATGGATGAATCTGAAGAATTTGAAGTCTTTGTTTTATTTAGTCTATGTACTCTGTTTTTTTTTATGCTTTTTAGTTCTTTTTTGTACTCATCTCCCTAATGTTAATGAAAAGTTATGCTTTTAGTTCTTTATATTCGTTGTGCTTTGCCATTTTTGACTTTAACAAGCCAAACAGGGAAAGAAAAATTGATTCGAATAATGCTCTGTATACACCTCTGTTTGCCCTTCTTTTTCGTGCATATTTTTGCTAAAAATCAGTCTGAATGGTTTGTGTAATTTAGGGGGAGATAACTGTTAAAAACAACTGCATTTAGTCAATAAATCATGTGAATGAATGCTAAGTTAATCTCAGATACTTTTAACACTTGTTCTTGCAAAGGTATTGCATTTTTCAGGTTTGAAAAAGCTCAAATAAGTGTTATGCTGATCCCTCAAATTAATCTCAAGACTCACTGCTAATCAATTAAAGATTTGGCATGTTTAAAGCCAAAAAGGGGGAGATTGTTGAATTTAGGCGGAGCTGCTTGAAGCATAAGCAAAGATTCATTCAAGACTAAAGTTTTGAGCTTTCAAACATGCAAAGGACAACTTGGAGATTAATTAGGATAAAACGTAAGAGAAAAGCAATTCTGATGATCCTAAAGCATTGCATTCATTCTAACTCACAAATAACTTAAAATGGTTTAATAAAAATCACAAGGCTTTCATAAAATGGTTAAGTTTCAAACTTGATTCAAAGTTTTTTGGAAAAATGATTTTCTTGTTGTTTTAATCGATTACAATATTGTATTAATCGATTATTTTGTTCTTCACTTATTCTAGAAAAGCTTTCATGAACATTATTATCGATTACATATCGGATTAATCGATTATTATACCTTTGGTTTTTAGAAAACTGCCTTGTTAAACATTTTAATCGATTACCTATGAGTAGTAATCGATTACATGCTTGAATATGTATTTTAAGAAATGCTGGGATAATCGATTACCAGTATACTGTAATCGATTACATAGGCTTATATGAAAATAGTCACTCCCTGCTTTAATCGATTACCATAGGTGGTAACCGATTACATGTTGTGTTTAAATTCTAAGTTTTGTACTAGATAATCGATTACCTAGATTAGTAATCGATTACGCTGTGTAAATCAGAAAGGCTATGGCTCCTGCTTTAATCAATTACCATTTCCAGTAATCGATTACATAATGTATTTTGAAAATCATGGATCTTCTGTGTTAATCGATTACAATACAGAATAATCGATTATTTGCTACGTTTTAGAAATTCCAGAAAAGCTTATGAACATTTTAATCGATTACATTCTTGGATTAATCGATTACATAAGCAAAACAATCGATTATCAGGCGCATATTAATCGATTATTTTTGTTACGTTTTTCTGTTATAAATAGGAAATCACTTTGCTTGATTTTGTAACGTTGAATATTGATACCCATTGAGTCAAAACAGTTCTAAGAGCCTTTCTAAGTGTTTTCAAAGTGTTTTTACATGCTTGCTCTGTTTCTACATTGATCATGAGTTTGTGAGTCAATCTTGAGCAAGATTTCATTCAAGATTAAGGGAAGCTTATTTAACTTGCTAATTCAACCTGTGTTAATCCATCATATGCATTGTTAATCATTGGATCATCAGGTTGTTTCTCTCCTTAATCTTTCTGTAATTTTGGTTTTGATTATTGGAGGTAATTTTTTGTATTGTCTATTGTAATTGAGTTTCTTGCTTGTAAAGTAGAGATAGTGTTTCTCTAGGGGTTGTGTTGAGTAGTGTTCTTAGTGGGTTTCTCTCTAAGAATCTAACAGTGTTTCTTCCAATGCTATTGTTGTCGCAAGTTAGGTATGGTTCTGCATTAGCATTTTTCTGTGTGACGAATAGGTTAAATGTGATATTATAATTGAATAGGTTAGACTGAAGGCACCATTTTGTGTTGAACTGAGCAAAGCTTTGTATGTCTATCTTCTTTAGAGCCCACCAGGTGGGAGCCTTGTGCATTCAGTTGTCCTTTTGATTTCTGTTTACTCCCATACCTTACAAGGTATAGTTCATAGTGTGTTGGTACTGACTGATGTATTTAAAGTCCAAATATTGTTTCACTAATTCCTATGTACATACTATAGTAATAGTGGCTCTGGATTTCATTAATAAAGGGAAGCTTATTTTCTAGTTAGATCATGGTTTGCACAATATTTGTGTATATAATTTATGATATAATGGGTTTGCTTGGTTGAGTAGGTAGTTAGATGGAAAAGAAAGTCGTGATGAAAATGACTTCGAACTGAAGTTATTGGTCTGAGTAGGAGTAAAATTTTACCATCTTCTCATAGTTTTGTAGCATCAAGCAAAGTATTAAAGTGATCTTTAGCAAATATACTCCTCATATGGCTTGAAGATGTTTGCATTATGGATGGAAGATAAATAGCCTTCTCTTGTGTCATAGGCCAACCCTCAAACCTTGTTGACCTTGACCTTAGAGGTAACTTCTTGGCAGTCTTGAATTCACTTTAGCACCTTGACCTCTCCTTTAATAGATTCAAGGGGTGATGTTTTCAAGTCCTTCATGAATGTATGCACCTTACATTCTTTATACTTGCAATACAACAATTTGACTGAAGACCTTCCATCAATCCTTCATAATTTGTCTAGTGGTTGTGTTAATTACTTCAAAATTATGTTATAATATCAAAATTTAATTAATTCAAGTTGCATTTGAAATCTAAATTACTAAGTACTTTATCATTGGCTAATCTTGTAATTCTTTCTATAGATATGTCTGGATCTCATAAGCCACTAGAAAGAGGATTCTTCATTTATAACACCTCTTTACTTACCAATGTGAACATGCATAACATTCTATTGTAGATTCATTTTTCAAATTAATAGAAAAAAGACCATTGGACAATTGATGCAAACCTAGGATGGTTAAAAGAGAGTGTGAGTAATATTTATTTATTCATTTGTGAGTGTGAGTAAAGCATTAACTTAATTCTTTTTTAGATCATGGATTAGAACTTCTTTTGGATCTTGTTAAAAGATTTATCATACTAATGTAGTGAACCACATTAGTATTTTACGAATATAACATATTCATTGTTCAACATCATTTGTATGTAGTTGTCGTTTGCCTCTTTGCATCGTCATCACCAAATTCATTGTTGGAGATTGTCATTGAGCATCCTCTCAAGCACTTACAAATCTGTTTCTTATTTTTTATAGCTTCTATATGTAATGCGTGCTTTTGTAACTTGTTTTATGTTATTAATGACTATTGGTCTATATAAAATTGAAGTTCATTATGAGTGAACCTTAGTTTCCCATTTGAGATTCATTACAATGATTATTCCGGACAGTTTAGATTAATCATTGTATTAATTCTTGAATTGTCCGTTTGGATAGTTTGGGAAGACTCATATTTTTTTAGTATATTCATATGTATAGGTTGTGATTCTTTTGTTAAATATGATGAAATTTCGGTACAATGCATTTCATTTTATTCTCCGGGTGCATACTTGATTGTGGTGGAACTCATGTCACCGCTTTCATGTCGTGTACTTGGAAACCAAAGCGAAATGCTGCCGAAATTTCGTCAAATTTAACATAAGAAAATCAACCTATATATATGAATATACTAAAAAAATATGTCTTCCTAAATGGGATAGGGCCACAACTTGAATGAAAAAAGTGAGGTTTTCATGCATGGAATAACTTTGTGAGTATCACAGAGTTATTAATTAGATGGACTGAAGTTGGATGGATGCAAGTCGCATCACGGTTGAGTATGAGGAAGGCGTTGAACATTTCTTGCAATTTGTCTCCGAAAAAAGTCGACCGGATGGAGATGGAAAATATTTTTGTCCCTGTATCAATTGTTTGAATGGGAGACGACAAGCGCTCGACAACATACGGGAACATCTTCTGTGTGATGGGATTAAGAAGAATTATACCACATGGATATGGCATGGTGAATTGACAGACATGCAGAGGGGGTCACAAACTGAACCGGTTGATGTTGACATCGGAGATCGATTAGAGGATATAATTCGTGATCTGGGACATGAGTCTTTTCAGCAAGCACATGCCCCTGTGTATGATACATTGGAAAGTGATTCGAAGAAGCCATTGTATCCAGGGTGAAAAGAGTCATTGTCACTGTTGTCAACGGTGTTAAATCTGATTAATGTTAAGGCCAGATATGGGTGGAGTGACAAAAACTTCAGTTCACTGCTTGAGGTAGTTCAGGACATGCTTCCAGATGAGAAGATGTTGCTAAGAAGTTACTATCAGGCGAAGAAGATTCTTTGTCCGATGGGTATGGAGTATCAGAAAATTCATGTCTGTCCTAATGATTGCATATTGTACAGAAATGAATTTCAAGACATGCATAAATGCCCCAGGTGTGGGGTATCACGGTACAAATTGAAGGTCGATGACGACTATAGCATTGATGAAAGCACAAAGAAAGGCCCCCGGCGAAGGTATTGTGGTATCTTCCGATCATTCCAAGGTTTAAGCGTCTATTTGCTAATGAAGATGATGCAAAAGACCTTACATGGCATGCAGATGGGAGAAATTGTGATGGAATGCTCCGCCATCCGACAGATTCCTTCCAGTGGAAGAAGATTGACTGTTTGTAACCAGAATTCGGGGAAGACCCTAAAAATCTTAGGCTTGCACTTGCTAGTGACGGAATGAAACCCTACTGAAGTCTAAGTACTCAGCACAGTTCATGGCCTGTTTTGCTAGTCATTTACAACCTGCCTCCTTGGTTGTGCATGAAGAGGAAATACATGATGTTGTGTATGATTGTAAGGACCCTCATTCTTAGCACCTAACCCCCCGCTGTCACGCGGGGATTCACATGAGAAAACCCTGTGGAGGGTGCGGCGCGGATGGCGCCAGGTCTGGCGCTGATCGCGCCAGACCCACTGGAAGCTGACGCTGGGAGCGTCAATGTGACGCCAAGGGCGCCAGAGGTTTTCCAGCCAGCGCGGGTCGCGCCAGAGACCGCGCGGTTAGCGCGGGAAGTGGCCTGGAAAACCAATTTTCTCTGGAATTTCACGAGGCCAGCGCCAGAGGTGGCGCGGGTAGCGCCACAGGTTTCTAAAGGTTGATGCGGTTAGCGCGGGGTTGGCGCTGTTAGCGCCAGTCCACCGCCATTGTGGCGCGGATCGCGCCAGACCTCGGGCAGGCTGAGTATATAAAGGGTAGAACGCGAAAATGGAGGGGGAGAGTGAGTTTTCTTCTTCCTTGGACCTCCAACCTCCATTAATGGCAGTTCCAAGCTTTCTGGGACCTTATAAACTAGCCTAAACACTTTCCTGAGACCTATAACCTTGTTAGAATCGATTAGAAAGCTGAAATCCTTCACTTGTTATCTTGAAAAACCCCTTTTATGTGAGAAGTGGAACCTCAGAAGAAAAGCTCAGAGAACTTGAGTTTGGCAAGGATCCACGGCGTGATTGGGACACAGAAGCTCGAGGAAGCTGTCCTGAGATCTTTTGAGTCGCCACTGAGGTAAGAGACTCAAGTTTCTCCGTTTAATTTTATTCTGAGGGGTTACATGAATAGTGAACCATATGAGTTGGGGCTAGAATTAGCCCAGGGTCCAGTAGAGAAATTTGTTCAGGGCCTAGAATAGATGAAGGATCAGCTTTCAATTTTTGATTCTGATGACTTTGAATCTTGGCTCTGCATATGCCTATGTGACTTGTGTAGAGTCACTTGTTGATGGTTCTCTGATAGGCTAGAGCCTTGATTGTGATGTTCTGAGCCGAGAGGCTAGTGGAGCAGGGCTTTGAGTGGACCTCAGCCTATTCTGATGACAATTGAATTGTGAGGCTGAGTAAAGCTTAAGTTATATATATGTAGTGAGTCTAGAATGACTCAGATGGATTGTATTCCATCCTGATGGACCTAGAATGGTCTGAGAGTAGCCTAGTGTAGGCTGAGCTGGTTTAAAACCCTAGGATAGGGGAATTCTGCTATAATATATACTGAGACTTGTATGTCTATGGACTGGTTTTGATATGAGATTGTTATGCCTTGATTAGGCATTGATTTTGAGACTGTTGGTGGTGGGAGCCACAGACCTGAAAAGGAACTACAGACTGAGACCTTACCAGGTAAGTTCAGTGTTCTGGGGGATGAATTCCCGCTTTGACTACACACCACACTCCTGGGGAGTGTTGTTCATGATTCATGATGCATGCAATGGCTGTGGCATTACTTGCATTGATTATATTGAGATTGTGTGCATCTGTATTGGATGAATGATTATTATTGAGATGAGTCTGTTGGCCAATAGATTGAATACAGGGTATAGAGGGTTCTCTGCCAAGGGCATGGAGGGTTCTCTGCCAGATGAAACGGCATAGAGGGTTCTCTGCCGAGGCATTGAGGGTTCTCTGCCAGGGCATTGAGGGTTCTCTGCCATTTATTATGTATTGAGTTATGTTGATGATGTTTATGATATGATGAGGGCCAGGTCGCTGGGCCATGTTTGATGTGTATGCCTGTTTATGTGTTGTGAATCTGTGGGCCAGGGTGGGAATGATTTCCCAAGGACCCTGAGCTTACTGAGATATGTTATCTCACCCCGTGTGGGACTTATATGATTTCAGGTGATATTCCTGGAAGAGAAGAGCAGTCTCAGGGCAGGAGGCCTAGTTGAGACTAGGCTGCTTGACAGGGAAGCGGCATGGAGAGCTTGAAAGCTCTATTTTGATTATGTTTTGATGTATAGTTCTGTATACCCTCGAGGAGGGCTGTTATTCTTTTGTATTCACCACAGAGAGGTGTGAACTCTGATGTATATATGTACAGAACTACTTGAGTTATGATATGAGACTTTCCCTGAGTATATATATATTTGTTGTACATATGACTATCTGCCTAAGTCTTGTAGTTATCTGTCTTTATGTTGTATGTTATGAAAAACTGGATCAGCAGGGGCGTGATAGATGTATGTTTTGTGCGTGAGATGCTTTATATTTGTGATTCCATACATAATGTATCAAGAAATGCGATTCTGTGCTTCCACTGAAAGTTTATTTTATATTTATATGATAATCTGATATTATTAATGATAACACGTCGGAGGCCTACGGGGTGTTACAATGATGATATCGGGCCTAAGACAGCCAGGAAATGACATTGATGTTTATCTTAGTCCCTTGATTGAAGACTTGGCTAACTTGTGGAACAAGGGGGTTGCCTTGTTTGATGGGTATCGTAAGGGGACACTCAAGTTGCGTGCAATGCTATTTTGTACCATTAATGATTTTCCTGCGTACGGGAATTTGAGTGGATACAATGTTAAGGGCCATCGTGCATGCCCTATCTGTGAGCAAGAGACGAGTTATGTGCAACTTAAACATGGAAGAAAAACAGTTTACACTTGCCATCGACGTTTTCTTAAACCTTATCACCCTTATCGCCGATTGAAAAAAGCGTTCAATGGAAGTTAAGAGCATGAAATTGCACCGATTCCGTTAACCGTTGACGAAGTTGTTGAGCAGGTTCAGGACATCCATAATGTATTTGGAAAGACCCAAAAGAAGATCAAAGGTGTGGCTTGCATATGGAAGAAGAGGTCGATATTGTTTGATCTGCCATACTGGTCTGATCTAGATGTTAGACATTGTATCAATGTTATGCATGTGGAGAAAAATGTGTGTGACAGTGTCATCGGCACGTTGCTTAACATTCAATTCAAGACAAAGGATGGTTTGAACACTCATCAAGATCTTGCTGAGATGGGTATACGTGAGCAGTTACATCCTAGCTCCGATGGTAAGAAACTTTACTTGCCTCCAGCATGTCACACTTTGTCAAGAAAGGAGAAGATAAGTTTCTGTCAGTGTCTGCGACGACTCAAAGTGCCACAGGGATACTCTTCAAATATTAAGAGCCTTGTACAGATGAAAGATCTGAAATTAGTTGGCTTAAAGTCTCATGATTGCCACATGTTGATGCAACAACTATTAGCCGTGGCGATTCGAGACATTTTGCCTAACAAAGTGAGGCATGCTATAACTCGCCTGTGTTTTTTCTTCAATGCCATTTGTACAAAAGTCGTGGACCCTATAAAGTTAGATGACTTGGAGGAAGAGGCGGCAATTATCTTGTGTCAGTTGGAGATGTATTTTCCTCCTTCATTTTTTGACACAATGGTTCACTTACTTGTTCATTTGGTGAGGGAAATTAAACTGTGTGGTCCCGTTTATTTACAGTGGATGTACCTGATAGAGTGATACATTAAGACCTTGAAAGGGTATACAAAAAATCTACACCGTCCTGAAGCATCGATAGTTGAAAGGTACATTGCAGAAGAAGCTGTATAATTTTGTTCAGAGTACCTTGAAAAAGCAAAACATATTGGTCTTCCCGATTGGTGACATGATGACAGAGTGGGAGGAAAGGGTACATGAGGGCTGCATGTTATAACGCCTACTTTGCAGGAATTGCAACAAGCTCATTTGTATGTCTTGAATATAGTAATGAAGTCCTGCCATACATCGTTCGTCATGAAGCATTACTCAAGGAAAGTAATCCAAGAATGATGAAGAATAGGCTGTTGAAAGAACATAACAAGACTTTCTTGAATTGGTTTAAAGATACAATATTTAGTGATGAATATGCATCCGAAACAATAAGGAAGTTAGCAGATGGGCCAAAAAGAAATGTTAGAAGTTGGCAAGGGTACGATATCAACAAGTACTCCTTCTACACCAAACAACAAGATGAGAAGAGCACAATGCAAAATAGTGGGGTCAGCCTAAGGGCTAAGTCACAGCACTTCGCTACTGTGCATGACCACAATCCATGTTTGGCGTGCTTGCCTTACTTTGGAGTCATTAATGACATCTGGGAGCTTAATTATGTTACTTTCACTATGTGTGTTTTCAAATGCAAGTGGGTTGATATCAACAGTGGTGTGCGAACCGAGGACTTGGGATTTACTTTGGTAGATCTTAACAGGCTAGTTTATCAAGATGAACCTTTCATCATGGCAGAACAAGCTAAACAAGTATTTTATGTTCAAGATCCGTGTGACGTAAGGTGGTCAGTGGTACTACATGGAAAAACCATTGGCATTAATGTTGATGATGATGACTCAACCGTTGATACAAGTGTCACTCAATTCTCGACAACAAATACCTAACGTCAACAAAGAAGACGAAGTTGATGACGTTCATGCAAATCGTAATGATCATGATGAAGGAGAATTAATTAACATCACTTAATGTAATTTTTTTTTGTTAACTGTTTTCGACTTGTACAATTTCATATGTAACCTAACTTGTCACTTAACTTTACTTATCTGTGTTTTTGCTTTTAACAGGATCATGACTACACCACCGAGCTCCCCTCCTCATGCTGAGTCAGCACATCCTCCTCCTAAGTTAGCACCGGTTCATTCTGAGTCAGCACCTCCTCTTCAGTCCGGACCTTCGCCATCTACAACGAAGAAGACTAGGAAAGCAACATAGCTGAGGTCACTGGCTACTAGAGCTCCTGGTGTTGACAGACCGGTGGTCCATGTGGATCCTGTCACTGGAAGGCTGATGGTCCTCAAGCAAAGAAATTAAGGACATATCTAGGGATCGTGGCTAGAGACAAGGTGGATGTCACCCTTCCTAATTGGAAGGAGTTCCTTCAGCGCAGAAGGACTTGATTTGGGAGGACATTTAGGTAAAATTCATTAAAGGTGTATTGTCGTTTGTTTTAATTACACAATTTAAATGTTGTTCACGTTACTGTAAAACTGACTTCATTGTAATGCAGGCTGAATTTAATATACCTGAAGCATTCGACCATCAGTCAAAGAAGAAAAATCTCCAGACCGTCGGTGAGCGGTGGAGGAAATTCAAATCAGATCTGACAAGGAAATGGTACCTGACAGAAGGCAACGACGATGATGCCGACGTTGTATGCAAAAAATACGACATTAGTAAGGAACAGTGGACCCAATTCTGTCAGAGTTGGCGAGTCGCTTCCTGGGAGGTTAGTTGTTTTACATTGTTTTACAATTTCACAATTATGTAGTCAAACAGGTTATTTATTTTTAACCCTATGTGTGTAATTCTTACAGGATGTTAGAAAGAAGGCCTAGACTATCCAGAAGCTTAACACTACCTCTCATGTGTTGTCTCGTGGGGGTTACGAGTTGCTAGAGAAGAGATTGATGGAGGAAAAACAAAAGAAGCAATTGGAGGGAGCAACTCATGATGACAGCATGGAGACCATCATTCATCCTCCGTCCCCTGTGCGATGACACGTGAAGTGGAAGTTGGTTCGCACCAAAAAAATAACCAAATGACTTCTGAGGCAGCACGTGAGATTGTTGAGAGGATTGTAAGTAAAACAACAAACTGGCACACCTTTAATGAATTTTTAACTCACAAATTACAAAACTAATATTATACTTATTTCCTTGCAGGATTCCCTGGATGAGCAATCCACACAAGGTAGCTTTGTCCCTACTGGACATCAGGATGTCCTGACTGCTTCCATTGGATGACCAGAGCACCCCAGCCGTGTCCGTGCTGCTGGAGCTGGTGTGACCATCAAACAGTACTTCGGACCGGCCCCATCAGCCTCTTGCAAGTCCAAGTCATCAATGGCACCTGAAGAATTGTCTCGACTGAAAGAAAACATCAGGGAAGAGCTGGAGCAGTCAATCACTAATAGATTGATGCAGCCGATCACTGAGAAGGCTACCCAACAGCTGATGATGTCTTTCAGCCAATTGCAGTCCCAGATGTAGTCGCAGATGCCTACTCTGGGAGCCATGCCACCTCCAGAAGTCCATACATGTCCTTATGGTGCCCGGGTCAGCACCAAGGGAAGTTGTGTCGATCCCTCCAATAATGACCTAGACACCAGTGCATCTGACAGGCGTGGGTTGTATGTCGACGACAATCCTCCCCGCATGGTTGCTATTGGAAGACTCTATGAGGGGTCGACAACTGTGCACAACATCCCTCTGGGCAGTGAGCAGGTCAAGGTGGGTGTTGAGGAAGTTCAAGATGTTGATGCTCGCATCCCTGTACCCACGGACGAGGTTCAGTTAGTTGGGCAAGCCCTTAACACCTTCCTTGCTTGGCTGACACATCTTGTACATCCTATTTTTAATAAGGTATTTCATTTCTGCCTTCTTTCTTGTCATTTAACATTCATTTGTCTCGTATAAAGTTAAGACGGTTGTTGACTTATGTTTATTAACTGTGTAGGATAAACAGGGACCTCATGAACCGGCGAAACCTGTAAATAAACCGAAACATGTTGAGGATCCCTTGTACCAGATTGCATTGACCATCCCAGATCTTTTCTTCAGATCGCTGCAGGTGCCATGGGACCTAGACATGTTAGGGGTGCATAATGATAGGTTCCCATTGTACATCAAGCACGAGGATATTTATGAGATCATCCATGGTGGTCAATGTCTGAACATCTCTGTTATACAACTGTGGATTCTGTAAGTCACTCTCCAGTACCTAACGTTACATAACACATTGTTCTATGTTCATGCATAATTGACTTTATTTATAAAACAATAGGCATATGAATGAGTTATGTCTGCAATCGGATCATCCCGATGTGTATGGATTCATCGAGCCATAATCCATACAGAGATATGGGCAATCTCAATTTGAATCTGAGGACTATCTCAAGAAATGGATGCAGAGTTCACATAAAGATGTCTACTTGCAGCGTACTTGAATCGGTAAGTAAAAATGTACAAAACAATTTAATTAATGTATGCAATATAATAACTTATTTTTCTCCAACGCAGTTCACATTGGCAACTGGTCGTCATATGTCCTAAGGCCAATGTTGTCGTGTGGTTTTGTTCGTTGCACAACAGGCCTGATAACTACCTAAAAGTAATTATTAACAGGTAGGTTGTAATTTTGTAACACATTCCTGTTATTATTTCTAACACATGAATATGTTAATTGTACAATATGCATGCATTTTTATCTTAAGCAGTGCTTTGAAGGCAGTCCATGACACTGAAGGAAATAAATCAAAGGCTACTACTAAATGGATTGCACTTAAAGTAGGTTGTTTAATAAATCATGGTTCATGTATTGAAAATAATATTTATTACTATTTATACTAATTTTCCGTTTAAGTTTGACCATGTTATTGAATTTAGTGTAATAAGCAAAAAGGAAGCACTATGTCATGCATTGGATGTGGATGATAGTCCAAGGAGGCTTCAGGGACAACTCGGACATGATAATTGTCTAATTTAAATTTTTTTTTACTTATTTTTGTTTTATACTTTTTAATTTGTTTTATTATGTCATGCAGTATTTCACTGATGAAAGACCACTCGAAGCCCAGACATTGAAGGCTGTTAGGGTTGAATGGGCTAAATTTTATCTTAGAGTTAGAGATCAAATATTAGGTTAGGTGGTTAAGGGATTTTTAAACAATTGTATAGACATTAGGTTAGGAAATCATTTTTATGTACGTTGAAACTATTGAATTTTATTTGTTATTGAAATTTTATTTTATTGAAATTTTATTTTATTGAATTGTATTATGAAAATTGGTTGGTTGGTATGGGTCTGAATTTTCATTTACAGGTTGAAGAACTGCACTAATTAAAAAAACAGAAAAATATAAAAAAAAAATTAAAAAAACATCGGTTTTCTTATGGAAACCGATGTTAACTTATCATACAACATCGATTTTCATTAAAAATCGATGTTGTATTGTAAGGTAACATCATTTCTCATAAGAAAACCAATGTGCCTATGTGTATAACAACGTCGGTTTCCATAAGAAAACCGATGTTGTTACTTACATAGGGACATCGGTTTTCATAAGAAAATCGGTGTTAACCTACAATACAACATCGATTTTTATTGAAAACCGATGTTGTATGATACGTTAACATCGGTTTTCTTATGAAAATCGATGCTGTAGTGTAATCTTTTACATTTTTACATTTTTATTTGTTACATATCCACATCGGTTTTCAATAAAAACCGATGTTGTACAATTTCGTTGACATCAATTTTGAAAACCGATGTTAACTTTCACGGCTAATTTTTTAAAATAATACAAATTAAATAAATAATTGGCAAAAGGGGGCAAAACCAAAAAAATTTAGCAAAATGGGGTGATGAAACACGCCCATCTGGGGCGTGTTTAAACACGCCCAGATGGGGCGTGTTTCACCAGATGGCGCCACGTGGCAGCAGCAACAGTGCCCTAGGGTTTCCGCAGGATTTTCGTAAAT
>PYAF01001464.1:231889-241903 GCA_007407185.1 Glycine tomentella
ATCTAAAACCCTAATCACAACGTAAAACCCTAACCTAAACTGAAATCCATCAACCTAAATCTGAAACCCTAAACCATAAACCCTAGTTCCTAAACCCTAAATTCGATACCCAAAATCCAAAATCTGAAATCCTAATCACAACGTAAAACCCTAACCTAAACTGAAATCCATCAACCTAAATCTGAAATCCTAAACCCTAGATCCGAAACCCTAAATTCGATACCGAAAATCCAAAATCTGAAACCCTAAAACATAAACCCTTCAGGAAAATGCTCAGACCTTCTCCTCTCAATTTCGAGCGCGTGGCCACCGATTTCGTGTCAATCGGACTTCCCAGTCAAAAGTTACGAGCTTCCGTAATTTACGAAAATCCTGCGGAAACCCTAGGGCATTGTTGCTGCTGCCACGTGGCGCCATCTGGTGAAACACGCCCCATCTGGGCGTGTTTAAACACGCCCCAGATGGGCGTGTTTCATCACCCCATTTTGCTAAATTTTTTTGGTTTTGCCCCCTTTTGCCAATTATTTATTTAATTTGTATTATTTTAAAAAATTAGCCTAACTTTCACACTTTCAACGTCGTCTGATTTAATATCAATTCAAAATTGATATCGAATGTCAAAAATAATCGAAATTAAATGTTATTTTTTTATTAGTGTTGGCACATATGCGACTATTTTAGTATTGGTTGGTTTTGAACAAAGGACAAGTACAATATCTAATACCTCTGGTCCTTTTCAACCCCTGGAATGTTATATCATTCTCCAATATTAATTGGAGCCAGGTATGAAAGGCAAAATTAATGCTAAGAAAATATTATGAACACATACAATTCCGAGAATCCAAATTGGTCACCATGAGGAATTTCCACTAAGCAAGGGAACCACTTCAACTTTTTGCCAAAAGGGGCAATTTGGAAGCTCTCTAGAAGGGAATTTACGTGGACAAATTAAACGGCGCATAGAAATGACGCACATTATTAGTGGGAGAGTACTTGACATGAACTAATGATACTTCTTTAGTTAGACAAATGCACAATGCAATGTTGAAGCCAAGTGCACGTGTCTAGAGAAGAGGGGAGGGTGTGGTGAAAATCGAATTAAATTGGATGTTGATGCAAAGCAACCTATATATACCTAAGTGATAGACTTAATTGTCACATGGTGCATGCTTCATTGGTTGGCTAGCTATGTGACTTGTCTTCTTTAATTTCCCAACCTATATATGGTTCAAAGTAAACTGGCTGGAGAGAGGAGCTTGACATGATCTCCAACCTTTTTCTTTAATTCTGATCTTTACCTTGTAACCAAAATCTTAAGTGATTCTTTTTTTTAAGAAAATTAATGTACACTGTCATCCTGACACATGCACGTTTGTTTGTTTGATTTCTTTTCGTTATACTTAATAAATAAATATACATTAATAGACCGACTTTATTGTTAATTGTATTTGTTCGAAAATAAAAAAATTAAAATAATTATTCTAGAAAATATAAAAAATGTGTAATGATACTACACATAATATAAAAAGATAGAACGATGGATGCTTTATATTATCAAAATTATAATTTTAGGAGCTTTAACTACAATCAGTAAAATTCCTTGAATTTATTTGTAATATATATATATATATATATATATATATATATATATTCAATTTTAATTGGAAATCTATGAACATCTGACACGTGTCATATATTTTAAAAGTTATTATATTTTGTGTTTCATCAATTTAGTCCCATCTATCAAACATATTCTACATGTTGGCATCTTTAAGATTGAACAACGAGGATTTTGGTGTGGTACCTGATATGATATTATATATGTCGATCGAAATTTTGGAATAAATTGAGATATGGGTAGATTAATTGGGTCTTTTTTTATACACAGATTAATTGGGTCTACTAGCTAGTGCGTCTAATTTGCAATCAATGTGTTAAATATAGAATCAATTTTGATATATGCTTTAAATCCGAGCGTTATTTTAAATATTTAGAAGAAAAAAATTATATAGTATCTGAGTTTCTATGATTAAGAATTGAATCATTGTCACTATTATTCTTCCATATAAATGTTGAATTTCAAAGGCAATACTCACGTACAATAATTATCTGTGTTTTAACTTCAAACTGTTCCATCAAAAAGCACATGTTAGACATATAAATAATTAATCTTAAGCTTTCACTTAATACCTTTAATTTATAGCTTTCAAAAGAACTCCTGTAACATAGAATATATATGACGTACAGGCATATTAGCACCAGTAATATCTAGGCATGTTAGCACCAGTAATATCTAGCTAGGAATATTTTCTTGCACATGCATAATATATATGGGGTATACCTTGTGCAGAAGCACATGGGAAACAAGGGATCACATCAAAGAATTTTTTTCTAAAACATGCAAGTAATAATCTACACACTTTGACGAGAATAAGGTCTGATGCAGTCAATAATGCTAAAGATAAAAATAACATGTAGAGTTGTGCGATTAATTGATAAATTAACATTTGAAGAATTTTTTTCTTATTGTCTAAGAAATGATTATTTGCATAGTATTCAAATTTTCTTAACCAAATAGTTTAAAAAAACAGCATCAAGTTTACATGAACTTGTCCGTTTTATCCATATAATTTCAATTCTTAGCTAACCATATGGGACCCGACTATCTCAAATATATTATTATTTATCTTAAGGCAATAGGTTTTTAATTTATATAAGCAAAAATTATGTCAGTGAGGGTAAAGATCTGAGGAATATCATACAATAATTTTGAATGCATCCCATAGGACATGTACTAATATGACAAGTAGCTTTCTCCCCTCTCCATCCTTTGCATTATAATTTTTTTTTAGTTATAATGTTTCAAGACAGAGAAAGAAAGAAAAGCCAGTGTAGGACAACGTAGCCAGTCTTGGGAATGTATGAGAAGAACAAGAAATCAAATCGGAAGAACAAAAAATGGCATCACTTGGAAACCAACCTATAAGATCAAATGCCGGACATGCAAAATAGTGGGGAAAAAAATCATTACTTTACGAAATAAAAAGTCAATTAATAAATATTTTAAGGATAAAAAGAAGATAAAATATAAGAATTTAGAAGATAAAAAAAATTAAAATGCTGCATAGAATAGCATTTGAAAAAATGATAGAAATTATACTAAAAATGTTTATTTACAAAACACTACTAATATATATAATCAAATAAGTTTTTGGTTAATAAAAGAAAGTTAAAAACTAACTAAAAATTCTTTTCAATAGTGATGGATACAAAAAATTTCTAGTGGGAACAATTTTTTTAATATTTTCACAGAAGAAAAATATTACAAATTTTTATCAGGGACGTGGATCCCATTGCTTGTCAAACATGCTTTTTTTGAGTGCTTGAGCAGGGACGGATGGAGAGGGGGGCGGGCAGGGTCAGGGGGTCTGAGTTCCCCTCCCTTCACACTTCTAGATCTCATTTACCTAGATGTATATTTTTAAGTTAATTAACTTAAAATTGTATAAAATTAATTATCTATATTATTATTATAGTAATTATAATAATGTTTACGGTTAGTTAGTGTAAATCAGTTGTCTTTGTTATAATTATTGTAATGACTAAGGTGATAATTAGAACAAAATTATATAAAACTAATTATTTGTTTGTTATTTTTATGATAATGATTAAGGTTATTATTATTATTTAAAATAAAAAATAGTTTCAATTTTATGTGTAAAAATAATAAAAAAATTATGACTTATTAAAATTTTGAGATTTAAACAATTATACAAAGAGAAGAAAATTCTAACCCCACCCCCTTTAATATATGTTTGGATCCGTCTCTATATTTGGCAAATCACTATAGTATAACTTATAAGTTTGATAATTTGACCAAAATAAGGTAGATTGATATGCAAGTTTGGTATAATAGTTTCTAACTTGCAATATTTTTCGTAACATATTTTAATTAAGTTATGAGTGTGTTTGTAGTCACTCTAGTAGTTCATAAATTGGTTTGATCAAAATAAGTTTATTTAATATATGAGATTATTTTAGTAATTTCTCTAAGTTAGCTTTCAAAGAAAATTATTCATATAATCTTGGAACAAGCGTCAAATCTAGGACCTTAAGTTAAATGGAAATAATCTATTTAAGAAAATAAAAATTATTAACATGAAATGAATGAAAAATTAAGGCACAGAGTCCAAATATATAAAATTAAATGAGAGGTAAATATACATTTAAAATATTTATATATATATAATTTAAAAAAATAAAGGAATGTACATCCTCGATATAAGTGTGATCCATCACTACTGCTTGAAACCATAACCAATTTATAATAATCAAATATCTTTCATAAATAATAGTGATTTTGAATCTTATATCCTACCATAATAATAATAAAACCAAGACTTTAAATATTTACATATTATATTAAACTCATTCTAAATAAAGTGTCATAAATTTTATAATTAAATTACTCCTTACAAAATTTTCATAAGGAAAAAAATTAATAGCCCTTTTTTCTATCTACACAGATTAAGCTTTATTAATTTTCCACTTTCAACTAATTTTTTACCAACATATTAATCATGAAGGCACCAGAGCCTGTGTTCTGATCCCGTTGAAGGGACTACGAAATAAGTCCCACACCTTATTATTATCTTTTTTTCACCCTGTACCATTGTGAATCAGCATCATTCTTTTTCTTTCTTTAAACCATCACAGCCATTGCCTCTCACCCATGTCAAAAAACCCAAAACTCGTTACCTTTCTTCTCTTGCATCATTATTGCATTTTTTTTTCCTCTACTCTAAAAATCTGAAAATCCCCAAATCACCATCTCACAACCCACAGCCATGGCAGACAGAACCAATGACATCCCTAATCCATCTCCGAATATTGTCATACAACCAGACAACAACCCTTTTCCCATTACCATAATCTTGAATGAGAAAAACTACCACTTATGGTCACAACTCATGGAGATGCGCATCGGAACTCGCAACAAAGGTGGATACCTCACCGGTGTGCTGAAAAAACCACAGCCTGAAGACCCTAGATATGAACTCTGGGTCAGCGAAAACCAGCGGGTCAAGAGCTGGCTTATCGAGGCTGAGTCCTGAACTCATGTCACGCTTCATTCGGTTGCCGACGGCTAAAGACGTTTGGGAAGCTATCTCTAAAACCTTTTATGATGGTTCAGATGAGACATGCCTTTTTGAATTGAACCAAAGGTCATTCACCACAACCCAGCATGGACGGCCACTGCCCACCTATTATAATGAGCTTGTAGCAATTTTTCAAGAAATTGACTACAGAACAAATTCCCAAGCAAATTCGGTGGAGGGTATAATGCAAATGCACTCTGCCATGGCCCGTCTCAGGGTCCACATTTTTCTTAGTGGTTTGGATCCAGAATTTGATCCAGTACGTGGTGAAATTTTGCGCAAGGAGCCAAAACTCGATCTGGAAAGCACGTATGCATACATTCGTCGAGACCACCAACAGAGGCAAACCATAGGTGGACCTCGAGTCATCCAGGAGACTCAGCCATGCTCACACATCAGTCACGATCTGGATCTTCCTCTAGCACAGGAAAGCCTCGCAAAGAAAATAATTCTGGTAAGCCAAATAACCTCGTATGTTCCCCCTGTGGTGAGACAGGGCATTCTAAGCAGCGCTGTTATGAGATAATTGGCTACCCGAAGTGGTGGGATTTTACAAAGCGACCCAGAAAGAAGATCCTTGGAAAGGCCATGACCACCACCTCAGATGATACACCACAACCACCCACAGCCCATGTTGCTTATCCAGGTAATGTCGGTAAGGCTATTGCTCTCTCTACATTTTCTAGGAATAAAACTTGGATAATTGACACAAGAGCATCTGATCATATGATTAGGGATTTTAACCAGTTACAATCTTTCTCTCATTCATTTGAATCTACTATTTCCACTGCCAATGGTAGTACTTCCGCTATCATTGGTGAAGGTTCCATTGCTTTGTCTGAAAATATTACTCTGAATTCTGTGCTAGCTATTCCATCTCTTGAATATAATCTTCTATCTATTGGTCAAATTACTAATACCTTAAACTATACTGTCACCTTTTGGCCATCATTTTGTGTATTCCAGGACATTCCAACACGGAAGATTCTTGGCTATGGTGTTAAATGAGGCAAACTTTATCTCTTGGAGGTTACTGAAACTGGAAGTAAGAAATTTGGCCAAGTTTGTCATGTAAACAATGAAGATAAGGTTCGAACAGAAATTTGGCTTTGGCATAGGAGATTGGGACATTTGTCCTTTGGTTACCTCAAGAAACTCCTTCCCAAATATTTTATGCCTTACAAGACTTTGATTTCCATTGTAGCACATGCGAATTAGCCAAAAGTCATCGCATTCCCTATTTACCTAGTAATAATAAGAGTTCCACTCCTTTTGCAATAATCCACTCAGATGTATGGGGACCAGCCATGGTTCCCTCATTATCTAAAGTCCGTTATTTTGTGACTTTTATTGATGAATGTACTCGAATGACTTGGGTCACCCTCTTACATAAAAAAGTGATGTCTTTGCATCTTTTCAAAATTTTCATAGCATGGTTCTTACCCAATACAAACATCACATACAAGTTCTCCAAATAGATAACGGCACAGAGTATGTTGAAAAATCTTTTACACATTTTTTAGCTCAACATGGAATTAGACACCAAACCTCATGTACCTATACACCTCAATAAAATGGTCTGGCTGAACGAAAGAATAGGCAACTAATGGAAGTGGTTCGAGCCTCATTGTTTGGAATGAATATGCCCCGATTTTATTGGGGTGAAGCTGTACGATCTGCTGCGTATCTCATCAATCGCACCCCTTCTCGAGTTCTCAACTTTGCTACACCCCAACAGAAGCTTGAATCCCTCCTCTCGGCTCCCCATCTCCCTAATCTTGAGCCTCGGGTGTTTGGGTGCACCGTCTATGTCCATATTCCAAAGGTGTTACGCAATAAGTTGGATCCATGTGCTAAAAAATGTGTGTTTGTTGGCTATTCAGATTTTCAGAAAGGATATAGGTGTTATGACCCCCAACAACATAAACTTCATGTCACTTTAGATGCTTCCTTCAGAGAATCAGAACCTTATTATTCAGGGGGAGCCTTTGAGTCTCTTCTTCGGGGGGAGAGCTATTGTGAAGAGCACGACTTATTTTTAGAAGTATGTGGAGGAGGTAGAGACATAGATGTTGAACCAGACCCACCTCATAACTCACCCGTACCTAATGAAGTACCCCGTTTAACACCAAAAACCGAGGATTCTATCCAGGAATGTCATCATACTCCAATAGAGGTAATTCTTAATCCTGCTCATGTAGATTCATCACAAAGTGGTAGTATGCCTAATGAAAATGTTTTTGAGTTACCTAACAACCCGGCTGAAATCGTGATTGACCCCATTGACACAAATCTTAGGCGATCACACAGAATTAGTAAAGGTATCCCAAAAAAATTATATGAGCCTGATCCTAATGCAAAAGTTAAATATCCAATTGGTAACTATGTGTCTAATGATAGATTGACTGAATCATATGCTCTCACTGTTAATCAATTGTCCAGTGTTTTTGTTCCAAGTAATGTGCAGGATGCATTATACAACCTGAATTGGAAGAAAGCTATGAATGAAGAAATGGAGGCTTTGCAAAAGAACTCTACTTGGGAGCTTGTTTCTCTACCAGTTGGAAAAAGAACCATTGGATGTAGATGGGTGTTCACTGTGAAGCTAAAGGCTGATGGGACCATTGATAGGTACAAGGCTAGACTTGTGGCAAAGGGATATACACAAAAATATGGAGTTGACTACCAAGAGACATTTGCTCCAGTGGCCAAACTCAGTACAATTCGAATCATCATGTCCATAGCTGCAAATAGAGATTGGCCTTTACGACAGTTTGATGTGAAGAATGCATTCCTCAATGGAGATCTAGAAGAGGAGGTATACATGGATATACCACCAGGTGTCAAGGAAAGCTTAATATGTGAAAATAAAGTTTGCAAACTGAAAAAAGCTTTATATGGGTTGAAACAATCCCCTAGAGCTTGGTTTGGGAGATTTAGTTCTGTTATGAAAACTTTGGGGTATAAACAAAGTAATGCTGACCATACGCTGTTCATTAAGCGCAAAGGAGGAAAAGTAATTGCCCTGATTGTTTATGTAGATGACATGGTTCTAACAGGAGATGACTTGGAGGAAATGAACATTTTGCAGAAACAGTTAGCCACTGAGTTTGAAATGAAGGACTTAGGAGACTTAAAATATTTTTTGGGAATTGAGATTGCAAGATCAAAGCAAGGTATCTATCTCTCACAAAGAAAATATGTATTGGATCTTCTCACTGAGACTGGAATGCTTGCGTGTAAGCCAGTGGAGACACCAATGGAAATGAATCACATGCTGGGTATTTTCCCGGATCAACAGACAACAGATATTGGACAGTACCAAAGGTTAGTTGGAAGATTGATATATCTGTCACATACAAGGCCAGATATTGCCTATGTCGTAAGTGTTGTAAGTCGCTTCATGCATGCACCAAGTGTTGACCATATGAATGCAGTGTGTAACGCCTCTCTTTACTCTCTCGTGCTTGATTGATTTTAGGTGAAATCTCGTGTCCACTTTGTATTAGAATCATGTTATTTATAAATTTTACAGATAAATTTTTTTTTCTTTGCCTACAAGTTTCATGGTTCGTTCGTAACGTAAACGCTTCTCCCCCACTACAGTTCAATTATGATAAATAGATACAGTCCATAATATAGTCCAAATACACGTCCAAAAATATACAGACTGTCTAGTTTTAATACAAATTACACAGAAACAAAATACACACCAAACACAAAATTACAATTCATCAATCTTCCTCATCACCTCTTCTTCAATATCATCCATAGCTTATGCTTCACTGTTTCCCTACTCGCCCAAATGAATTGGAGTCATCACAGGTGTCAACCACAGACACTAATAGGGGTAAGTATATGATAAACATAGTTTGAATAAGACATATATAACACAAATGGATAAAACCTTAATTAAAATATCACAACAGATACAATATACAGAACATCATACACATACCCATCATGTGATGCATGAGATGCATGCTCATCTTTTTATATGATGCATGACTGAGATCTCAGAGTCCTATCAAAAGGTACCAAAATCAACGTAGTTTCACCCACTCCAGTGAAACAGTCTCACCCACTCCAGTGGAACAGTCCCACCCACTCCAGTGAGACCTCCCTCCACTCCGAGGGGATAAATGCAAATGGAATATGTAATGGCTTGTTTTTTAGTTTTTGCTTTTCTCCATTTATTTTATTTCTCAAATTCTCATATCAGATAATTCCACCCACTCCAGTGGAACACATCTCAAAGCTCAGCATACAACCATAGTTCAATATCATCAACATAGTACACATCTTCATTTATCATCATCAAACTCATAAAATCACTTAAAATTCATATAGATTCATAAAGCACCAATCAACATATTATTCTTACCAAGATCTATAGAATCACTTAACAACCCATAAGCTTTGTAAAATCATATACAACTACACAGATTCCACCACATCACACACTTTTATTTCTTTGAAGTATTTTATCAAACACTTGGTGTGCGTTTATGGAAACACTCAACAACACATGAAATATCACATCACTTTTGCTAAAGCATTAAACCATGCAAATATAATTTAAATTCAACAACAATAATTCAGACCAACCACTTACTAGACAAATTTTATTCATTGGAACAAATTATCAAACATATTGTGTGCAACTTAAATTCATAGAATTCCTTTAAAGAAAGCCACTTAACCTTAATCTTTATAAAGCTTCACATACTTCTAAGAATAAATAAACATGTTTCCAACATAATCAAGTTCAAAGATTTAGAAAAATACTTGTAACTTTAATTCCAATCTTCAATCACCTTCTTTAATAATAGTCATAATATACATAAACCTAAGT